>WAAF01004049.1:368304-413400 GCA_013400475.1 Tricholaema leucomelas | reverse complement strand
AATGAGTCTCATACTTTCTCCCCTCCCACATACCATCTGCTTTCTGGCTTAGGAACTGCATTTAAGCTGACTTTTTGCCCTGGGTCCTCCCATGACTTGTACTGGAATCCTGCCTGTGCTGGCTTTTTAACCTGATCATCATCTGGCCTCACTGGCCTTCCTTCCTAGATTGGTCTAGAACCTGTCTTGTAACTACACACTCACCCTATCACGTCACTTCCACTTGAAAAGACCTTACTTGACACCACCACAGCCCATGTGGTGCTGTGAACATTTGGCAGGGGAAGATAGGCTGGGAGGTATCTGCCTCCTCATGGACCTGGAGAAGTGACCCTCTGACAGCATATGCTTGGAAATCCAGGTGATTCATTTAAATTTTGTGAAGTGTAACAGATGATTATCACTGTCCAACTCCTAGATCAGCCTGTTAGTCCTGTACATTGACTCTGATGAGTTGTTTCTGCAGATGCCTCGGGCCACTGGTTCTGAGCACGGGAGGACGTCCCTGTCCCAGGGCTCAACAACCCACAGACTGCATTAGCTAGAATGCATCTTGCTGACATTTCAGCTAGAGCTATGATGGTATTACTTGTGTTCAACAGATGTTTTGAAGCTGTTTGCTCTTGTCTTACCTTGCACCAAATTGCTCAGTCTTAGCTCCAAAGGCAAGCTCTTAGCAGTGGTATTCTCCACACCAACTGAGCCCATGCAGCCAGTGTAAGGTCAGGTGAGAGTTGTTGTGCACCTACAAAGCATGAAGCGGGGAATGGTCACATTTTGAAAGATTTTGCAAACTTTGACCTATTAAAGCAGGAATGTTTGTTGAAAACAAAGGGAGAATTGCTGTAACAGCACAAATCCTTTGCATTGCATTAATAGAAAAACTTGCTAAAGCCTTAGGCCACGAGCAGTGAACGTATGCTGAATTTATGTGAAGAGAGGCCCTAAAACACTGCACTCTGTGAAAAACATCACTCCTGTCAGCGGAAGCTGCCCCCTGTGAAAAATAACGTAGCCCCTTCCATCAGCAGAAGTTGTACCCCTAATATATGAAGAGAAACAACTATCCTGGAGGCAGAGAAAGGATCTAGTAAGGAATAAGAAGACTCCAGACACAAATACCATGACTGGACTGAACTGCTGCATGAGGGGAGCTTAGATCGTAAGGGTATAATTTCTCAGAAATTTGCTTGGGGTCCCTTTCCAGATGTACTCAGCTCAAGCTGGATTTTCACTATGTCATCTGAATAAATTGTTTTCTACAGGATTTGATGCTTGAACTGGTGGTACGGGACCCCTAGGGTGAAGCATCTTCTTCAATAGGGAGATGAGAGTGGAAAGGGCAGAAATGTCCTGCTGTGGTGCAAAGGCAAACATGTCGCTAAGACACACAACATAGTGTACCTTCTGCAAGACACATGAAGTCTTCATGATAATCAGCACCAAAAAAGCCTTAAGGACTGTTTTAATTTCAGTTAGCCACATCTCAGTGAAGATGGAGATGAACTGGAAAAATTCAAAACCATAGTAGCAACTATCATCAGAAGTAAAGAAAATGTGACCTGAAGAGACTGCAGAACTGGGTTGCCTTAGACAGGCACATGTGTCTACAACTACGCCACACACAGACTGGAAAAGGAAAGAAGTAAATAAATTTGCCACACCCATGTAGACAGAGTAGAGCAGGTACACATACATAGATATAAAAAATACACCTAATTGCCCATTTTATTTTGGCTTTCATTTTAAATCAATGAATACAAAGTATTTAAGTGTTGCTCTTTAGCATTTATCTTGTAACAAGAATGGTCTTTGCTGTACTTAGGTGAGGTTGTGCACAAGCCTTCCAAAATACCTGAGAATTTATCTAAACTCTCAGCTCAACTTCTCACGTCTAGAATAAAAATGAACTCTTCTGCATGGGGCTTTCTGTTTGCTGATGGGATATGTAGAACTTCTGCAAAGAACAGTGGTGACTTGTGAAACCAAACTAACAAATAAAACCAGCAGCATTTTGGAACATGTGATGCAGTTTGTTTCCTGTAACAGCCACAGCCACTGCTTTCCGTCTTTCAGCACTCTTTTGGATCTACACTATCAGGCCTAGTAGTCTTTTTTGATTGCTTAAATGCTAAACTATAAAACTGGGGATTGCTACACTAGTGTCTTGAATTAATTTCTTAAATATTAATTGTTATTACAGAAAAGGAAAGAAAAAACAATTAGCAAAGCAGTGGCTGGGAATCATGTGTCAGGAATGGTACAGTTTTCTGATGGGACTATACTACCTTAAAATTACAAGGGGGAAAAAAAAGGGAGTGCCACTTGATCCAAACCACTTTAATCCCATGTCCAACACTGAGAAGGCATGTGTGCTTCTAAAACAAATCTGCAGCATGCAAAGCATAATCCACACAAAATATTTATTACACTTGGGCTTGAGTGGTTCTTTATGAAATGCAGGAAAGGCCTAAAGGCATGTTCTTTGTTTTATGTTACCCTAAACATCATCTTGTATCAGACAGGTTCTGTTTGACCTTCTTGTGCCTCTTTTCCTTTACAAAGAGAACTTCTATAAAATGTTTGCCAAAAGTCTCAACCACTAATAGAATGGAAGTGAGACCTGATTTTTTTTTTACAGGAAGAGGTCCTTACTTCTTTTTGCTGAAGATAAACAAGAAATAAAAGTAATGACAATCACAGCTGCCTTCACACATTGTTTAAACATGTCTAAGCAGGATTAAGTAACTTCCAGCTTCTGACCTGGGGTTTCATTTCTCTGGCCATCGAAAGTACTGCAATGAAAAGGAATGGAAAGCGAAAGTAAATCTGGTATCAAGAAGTCAAAGCCACACTCCTACAGTTAAAAACTATCTAAATACAATTTAAAAGATTAAGTATAAAAATAGTTACACACTAATTTAAAATAGACTAAATTTCCTTCATCTCTGCAACGTGATGGTTTAAAAAACAATCACTCTAGTCATTGTTTTGCCTTTAATTCAAAATATTTCCAAGCTCCCCTGTCCCATGCTGTATATCACCTATGTAGGACGGAGCTTAACATGAGTAGTCATCAGAAGCAGCGTTTGTGAGTGAGCCAACACTCAGTCCCACACTGAGAAACAATTCTCTGAATCTCTTTCAATGAGTGCATAGTCTGCTTCTGGGAAGTGTCAAGCCCTACCTCCACAGCTGCTATCTCAATTCTTACACGAAATGTTTTCTGTTTATGAGTAGCTTCTCTCTTTATAAATCTCTCATTTGTGGAAACAAGATTTGTCTGGCTTAGTCTCTTCCCCCTCTTCATACTCTTTCTTTCAAGCCTTTTCCATCCTGACAGATGATGAAGAAGTTAAATTCTTACTTGGGTCATGTGTGTGTATATCCCTGATACCTTCAGCAGTTTCTCTGAAGGGAAGAAGCATCTGTCCCTAGAACTGCAGTACAGCAAGGTGACCCACAGCCCATCCTGCTAGCTCACAGTGTTCTGTGGTGAGGTCAACACAAAAGAGCAAGTTCCATGGCAGAACAACATTTGGATGGGATACTTGAAGCATTTATAAAGAAGCACTAAGATGAGCTGGATCTGAGGTGAAGGTTGCCGAATGCCTCAACTAACAGCAAGTACAAGGGGAATCCAGGACCTAAATCACAATTTGGAGCAAAAGGCTTCAAAGCCACCCCCTGTGCCCATGACACAGGAGAAGAGATGGCAATGTGGTGTGGCTTATGTACTGTCTCTTCTGTGGTGAGTGAGCAACAAGACAAGTGAGACAGGCTGCAAAGAATACTGGCAAAAGCTTTAAGCGGCTCTCTGTTCCTGGAGATCCCGAATCTGCGGCAGCTCCCAAGCTCTCACTGGAGTCTGCAAGCTGCAGCCTGCTCAACATCAGACAGGCAATAGGGCTGCTGCTATAAACCACATGCAGACATGCCATTCTCTTCCATGAGGCTGAACACAGGTTTGTTGAGGAAAACACTTCCCAGGACATGTGAAACTTCATGCATGCACCTATGATTAAACAATAACTTCTAGATGGGATTCCAAAAAACAAGGATTACCTGCCTGCCTCAATTACATGGCATAGAAGAAGCAAAGTAGTGCACCTTTATGTTTCTTCCATCACAACAAAGGAATGGTACAGGGCATTTAGAGATTATTACTTTGTGAATCATCTTCTGTGGTGTTTTATAATGACCACTTTTTTTAGTGTTGTTTCCGTATGAGATGTATTGATTCTATTTTCCATCCTGCTGGATGTTTCAACCTTCTTTAAACTCACTTGTAACTGTGAACAC
This sequence comes from Tricholaema leucomelas, assembly GCA_013400475.1. Classification (NCBI taxonomy): domain Eukaryota; kingdom Metazoa; phylum Chordata; class Aves; order Piciformes; family Lybiidae; genus Tricholaema lacrymosa; species Tricholaema leucomelas. The sequence goes on along the minus strand of WAAF01004049.1, from coordinate 409,098 downwards.
CTAAGAGCTGCTGTAGCTTCTTCTTCAGCTGGTTCTCTATGGGAGATATAAACAGCAGAGGAAAAATGTACAAAATTCAATCTTTCAACAGAATAACACAGGATGAACTCACCATCTTAAAGTGTGAGAGAGCTGATGGAGGGATGAAACAGCATTTTACCCTAACAAGATTTACCACAGGAGAGAAACATATCAGGATGGATTAGCAGTGATAAGGAGGTCTGCCAACCAATGATTTTTTTCCCTCACTACTGAACAGCTGTAGAAGCTTTGATCCATTCTGCCTGCTAATTTGGGTTTAGATCTTCACCTTTGTTGTCACTGTAGAAGAGGGGATAACAACAGGAACCTGGCACCATCTCTACATATCCAAATTCTCAGCAGTTGCAGCTCTGTGTCATGTTGTTGTTGCTGGATCTTTGCCTGCAAAAACTTTTTTATGTCCAAAACCACAGCTTCTCATTTTCCCATTGTCAGCATTTGTTGCTTCCAACAACTGAAGTGAGACTGCTGTTTTCAGATAAGGCTACTCCTAGTTACAAAACATGGGAGCAACTGAGTTTTAAATTAAAAGGTATCTATTTTTTTAAATGTAATTGTGTTCACGCTGTAGAGCCGAACTCCTATTGTCTTTGGGTCAGTATATAAGAAGCTGTTAAGCAATTCTGTTTCCTGTAATACCCGTGGTGTGTGGTGAGAGCACTGAGTCAGCTTCTCCAAAACACTGACAGCAGATAAAAAGCCCCGTTTGTCTGTAAGGAAGTGCAGTGAGAAGGTGGAGAGACATCTTGCAGCAAACATGTCAGGTCTGTGGTGTTTGTCTAACATTCTTGTAAATAATTCACTGTACCAAAGTCTGTTTTCTATTAACTCTTGGGGCTCAGGTTAGCGTCGTTCCTCTCAGTTGCTTTTTTTGTGCTTTACCCTCTGCAACAGACCTTTAAATAACAGGTAAGTGCAGATAAATAGCAAGCCAAACAAACTTCAATTGTTACAGATGTACTCGAAGGATGTTTCTCTTCAGTTTTTGTTGTTGACAGCAGCTATGAAAAAGCAAGCTGGAGCTACTAAGTACCCTAGAATTTCTTTTGATTGTGATAGGTTGCTTGTTTGTTTGCTATTTTGGAATAGAAAGAACACCTTTTGGAGGTGTCTTTCTCCATTAGCTATAACAAGTCACAAGACTAGATTAGACAGACAAGTTTTAGGCATGCTAAAATTTATGGAGATTAAATAGGCAAGCTAAAATTTATGGAGATTAAATTTGCATGAGCTAATTGTCTTCACAAGCTACACTGTGGCTTTATGCTAGAATGACTGAGAGATATCCTTTCCAGACCATATAGAACAAATGTCTGCACTAGTATCAAAAAGATGTGATGGGTTTCAGTCATGGATCTGAAAATGTTTTAATGGCATGCATCACATGTTGAGCAGAGCTGACATTTGCTTATAAACACTGCTTTTAGGCTGTTGGCAGCGCTATGGGAATATACTGAATATTGACACATCTGGAGCTTCAGCAGCAACTGCAAAACCAGAAGGTCTGAACTATACAGGTGAGCTATGCAAGTAGGCACTAATTCAGTTGCTATCTCCCCTTACATCCATACACAAGTTCACATCTGGGAAGAATCCCAGTCTCTGGCTGTCGGTCATTGACACATAAGCAGATTTTTCCACAGCCAACAAAGATCCTACGTAGGCACACAAGATTATGTAGGAAATTAAGATTATATTGTCTTTGAGATTATATTCAACACCTTCATAGAGAGAATGCAAGGTCTGCTGGGTGCATCCAGCCCCTGCCATTTAAGTCTGTTTTCCTTTCTCCCTTAATAGAGTTTCCCTGATGACCTAAGTTTCTGAACATTTCCCCATCATAGTCTAAATTAAAAGGAACTGAATCTGGGATTAATCCACTCAAAAGTTTATATTTAAAATTATAAGACCTGCCTTTTAGTCTTCATGCTAGAGAACTGCCCTGTCTATCAGAAAACACATCTATCATCTGTACATTGGTTTCTAGGGCATCTCTCTTTCAGCAGAATTTGTCAATTCCATTGTTGCTTGTCTCTAAATGGATTCAGAAGGATTAAAGATGTCAGTCATATTGACTGTTGAAACAATTTGTTTCTGATTTTAAAAATGAAAGAGAAAGTAATGCATGTTGTGTCATAGGAATTCGTGCTTCAGAGATGATTGCAGAAAGAGATTTGAAGAACATGGAGAAATACCATGCCAGTATTACAGAAGTTGGCCAGAATAAATGTGTTGATCCAGCTCTCATTGCTGCTATCATCTCTCGGGAGTCACATGCTGGCACAGTGCTGGATGGTGGCTACGGTGACCATGGAAATGCATTTGGCTTAATGCAGGTATGGTCAATCTTCTTAAAACCCAAATCTCATCTCTCTTTTGAAGTGGAAAGTCAGAAGACCAACAGAGGCATCATTGAAAGGCAACCCTCTAAACATTTTCAGACAACTCTTTGGCCAGAATAAAGGCAACAGTTATCTTGCTGTCAGCTACCAGTGCCAGGGAAGGATCCCCAATGAGTGCCAGAGCACGAGCAGACTGCGTTTTCACTGTGAAACTGATGTTTGCTTCCTAGTGCTCTCTTGAGAATGAACAAATTGGTTTTATCTCATACTTTAGATAATAAACCTTATTTCAAACAGCATTTTTTAAAAACTAAGCATGGAGGCCTGTAAGCTGAAGCAATATAAAGCCAGGTTAATTACTCTTTATGCACCACAGAGAACTGGCTAGTGGGGGGATCTTGCTTCATTATTCATGCCTACATCCATGCACCGCTTGTTTGCCAAGTTGTAGAGTTACCTGTTTGATCCCTAAATATTAGCTGCATGTGCTGGCAAACACTTCTCTAACAGCTCCAGCCCCCTCAGATTTGCACTTTACTACCCCATGGAGGACGAGGAGGAGGGGAAGAATGGAGAAGAACAGAAAGAAAAGCAGAACCAGGGCAGAGAACAAGGGGAGATCCCTGGAGGAAATAGGGATTTTCCCACCCTTGGTGCCTCTGGGGAAGGGAGGAGCAGTCATCTTGAAGCTGAAAAATCTTGAAACTGCAGTAAGCCTGCCTTATTTGCCCTGTCCTTTACAGCAGCAGCTGTGATGTGTTTTAAAAGCTCTGATATACAAGAAGGTGAGGCAGGCATTCCTCTTCAGTGTCTTCTACTCATGCACCTGCTGTCTACACTTGTGCCTGGAGCGAAGTTTGCTTCCTCTCTATACAACTAGAAAAGAAGTAAATCATGCGATTAAAGATCAAAGCTAACACAGGCAGGCCGTAAGCAATGAGAAGCATTGGATAAACAGTGGGCTTTCTGGTGTGCTGATACATCTGTCTCACTTTCAGGTCGACAAACGGTACCATGAGCCTGTTGGGTCATGGGACAGTAAAGAGCACATAACACAAGGCACTGAGATTTTAAGTGATATGCTAGGGCAAATGGAGAAGAAATTCCCGACATGGACAAAGGAACAGCAGCTTAAAGGTAGAGTTTTGTCAGCTTTAAGATGTCAACTTCAAAACATTTCACGCACACAAACCACTGTAAAACCGAACCCTCCAGAAAATGAAACACATTACAGTCCCTTTGTTCATTTTATTGAGGTGGAGAACAGTATTCCTCGACACTCACTAAAAGGAATAGAGGAGTAAGAGGTGGTTAGCTTTTGGGCAAGCATTGGAAAAAAACGACTAATAATAATGACACTTTTTTAGCTGCGAAGAGCAAAGGATGTTTTTTTCCCCACTTCTCTTAATTCTGCTTGTTTTGTGTTTCTCTACACACCTACAAAAACTTACTGTTCTGTCAACTTTGAAGAGGGAACACACTAATTTGGAAAATGTATGGTCCTCTTTGAAAGAAACATGGTTATATTCTTGAGCACTGATTACAGCTGACGCTGTCAAACTTGGATCCCTTTATTCCAGCTACAATACAAATATGGTATTCATGCAGGCAGACACGAAGGAATATGCAAAAAATGAAACAGTCATGTAACTGAAGGTGTTGCATTAGCAAAATATAGCAAGAGGGAAATGATCACCCAAGTCAGGGCATAAAGGGGGAAATTATGATTTCTTCATGAAGTTGAAACACAAAAGAAATATCTCAGTGGTAACAATAGCTGTAAATGACAATGCAATACCAATGAAATGATAACTGAAAACTGAAACAACACATTTTAGTTGTGATTTTTGATCACTTGCTTATTTACTGACAAAGTGTCACCACTGTTTGTATGGTTCTTCCCCTCTCACTTCAGGTGCAATTTCAGCCTATAATGCAGGAGCTAGAAATGTCCAGAGCTACAATGGAATGGATATCGGCACAACGCACAATGACTATGCCAACGATGTGATTGCAAGAGCCAAGTTTTTTAAGAAAAATGGATACTGACAAAAAAAAGAAAAGTAAAAAATCCTAGGTTTCTCCCCTGGGAAAGGTGAGAATGAGGGAAAGCAATGAAGCCAGAAACAAGTGCAAGCTTTCAATGCTTTTTTGTTTTTTTTTTTAATATCCAAGGCTTAAAAAATCACTTCAAAAGATAGCACCACTAATCATCCAAACTGTAATCTATCTTTTGTCATCTCTTTGTTACTTCATGAGCATATTCAAGCAGAGTTTTGATCTGTCCTTGCAGTTTTTCAAGCAGCAGATTAATGTCATAAGAAAGTTATAACACTGCTTAACAAGATTTTACCTGCCTTGGAAATTATCTGCCAATCCACGTATCTAACGGCAGAACAAAACTGGCTAACAATTTGTAATTCTGGAAATGAGTATTTTATATAAATATTGCACATGTTTCATTGGCCAGAAGAGGAAGCACAGAGTATCATAACCTTTCAGAATAATTGCTCTTAACTTTGGTGATGTGCTCTCAAAGTGGCTGTTTCTTCTGACAGGATTGATATTACTGAGCTACCCTTGTATTTTTTTTCCTGCTCTTGATCATTCATTTAGCCTCTATGGTTGTAAACAACCTGTAAAACTCAAGATGCTGTATTGAGTATTTGTATTGAAGGTGTATATCAGCTTCAACACAGGATCTGGAGTAAGAATATGCACATTCTATCTTGTACTTAAAATGCCAGGTAGTTTATGAAATCTGCTGCAAGCTTATGCACAATAAAAAGATTTTTTTAATCAATCATACAGCAAAACTTTTGGGGAGCCTTAGCTTCAAAGTTGTTGGGTCTATTCAGCCATTTAAAAACACTGGGGAGAAAAGCAAGTGGCTTAGAGTGGTTAAATCCCAATCTTCAATTTATCACTAAAGGAGAAATAAAGAGCATGGGAGGGTTGCTTAATTATGGTGCATTTCTTACAGCTAGTATTTTGTATCTATGATTAAAAATATCCTGATGCTGTAATTGAAATTGTATTGACCTACTAACACTGCAGTATTACCAAGTATGAAACTGTAAGTGAACCTGCAACATAGCAGTAGCATGAGAATAAAAATATATTCTTAAACCAGTGTATTTCTACATTGCTACAACATATTGCACCAAAGAGTTGTTTGAGTGTACTTTAAATGCTGCAGCCCACAGACATGGTGTCAGAGACTGAGATAAACAATACATCCCAGCATCTTAGAAAAAAATTGTTTTGAGCTAAGTTTCTGAGAAGTGCTAAGTGAGCATCCTGTTTGTACCCACTGTCCCGAAAATCCCCTCTTGCATGAGCTCAGACTCCCATGAGCTCACCAATATGCAACAACTGGACAAGAAACCAGCTAAGGAATGCAGAGTGAGCTTGTGCATGCTAACATGGGATCACCTGCTTGACTGCTGAGCTTGCATGGACTGAAAGACCACCACTCTGGACCACCACACCTGGAACTGAGCTCCTGTCACCTAACACACATAGGAGGTGAAGGCTTCCTGTTATGACAGGCGATGCTGATTCTGAGCCAATCACAGCTCCTGTTATCAACAGCAGTGATCATTTCAGAGAAACCGGCCAGACAAGACAGGGCTCAATTCTGGAAACCCCCTACCACACTGAGCATGCCCAACACCACTGGACAGTAGGCCTGGCTAAGCAAATCATTCTTGGAAAATGCTAAATGACTTTCAGAAAAGCATGCATATTCAATGAGGCAGCCAGGGAAAAGAAGAGAAACTCCAACCTGCAGATGGAGTGCTCCTCACCCACTCTCTTCAAACAGACTTTTGGGAAGCTGATTGACTCCAGGGTGACCTTTCCTCTCTCTGCATGGGGGTATTTCTTTTTTTTCTCTTTCCTCCCCCATCTTTCTTTCTCTTTCCCTCATCCCTCCCTATCCTCATGTGCCTGTGCAATAAAACTAGCCTATGTGTTTGAAACAGTTTGTACCTTAGTTCTGTGCCCGAGAATCCGAACCCCCCATACTGGGACTCCTCCAGACTGGGACACATGGCAAATGATTCCTCTCCAAGGAAGCTCAGTGTGAGCCAGCTGTATGCCCAAGCAGCAAAGGCAGCTAAGAGTGCCCTGGGCCATACGAACAGAAACACAGCTTGACTAAAGGAGGGGATTACACACTTCTACTAAGCATTTGTCAGACCACATGTAGAGTAGTGTCCATTTATACAGGAAAGGCCAATTAAGTAAAGCAAGATTAGCAGAGAGCCATCAAAGCAGTGGCTACCCCATGAGCAGTGAAGTACTGGAATAGGTTGCTAAGTCATGTAGTGGAGGTTCCATCTTGTAGACATTCAAGACCAAACTTGATGGGGCCCTCAGCAAGCAACCTGATCTAGTTGAAGATGTCCCTGCTTACTGCAGGGGGCTGGACAACACAACCTTTGAGGATCCCTCCAACTGGATGTGCTCTGCAATTCTATGAATAGGTTTCAGGCGGACATAGTAGCCCAACAGCAGCTACTTGTGAGGGACAATTGAGCAGATAGAGACAGGCTGGCTCCTTCTAGTAGTGGAAAGTGGAAAGAGAAGTGCCAACAGGCCTAAGTTGTGAGAGGTTCAGATTGGATGCGAAACAGTATTCTGCACATAATCTCTGCCAGTGAGGACAGCTAGGCAGAAGACCAGGAGACTGGAGAGGGTAAGCTGTGCCAGTCATCAGACTGTTTCAAGACAAGGCTGCACAAAGTCCTCAGTCTGGACAAAACCTGGTCTGACCTTAGTGCTGACTCCACATCGAGTAGAAACTTGGACTAGACACCTCATAGGTATCTTCCAGCCTGAATTTTGCTATCATCTTACATCAACCTATTTGTTCCCTGCACAAAACGGCAGCGTCTCTTACCCGTGCTTCATGAAGATTTGCACAAAGCATTTATAATGCTCCATTAATGACAGGATGGGGACACGCCCTGTGTTTGTGCACTGTTGGTTGAGATTTTAGATTTGTGAACAAATATTTATAGAGAACATATACAGAGAAGGTTTGGGACAGTAAATTGACTGCATACATCATGACCTAGGTTGAAACATCATTTCAGAAATACCCAAACTTACCTATGTATTGAAAATGTCACGAAAATACAGTTTCCTTTTCCATTAGAACTGCCAACTTGTCAAAGATAGCTGTGAGCCTCTCTTGTAGCTGATCTTATCCAGAAATAACAGGCACTATCTAAAACATTTTGCCTTCTCTGTATTTGGGGAACATTTATTTGCTCTACTCTAACTTAGAGCACAGTACCAAGCAAGCTTGTTCATTAAAGCATTTCTTCCAGCTCACACTTTCGAAGGTTGTACATCTGTGTAGCGTAACGAACGTTAAGATCCACATGCGTACACAGCGCGTGTAGAGCAGAACAGGCAGCACTCCCCCTCCTGGACGCTCACCAGACTGCAGCGCCGTGGACACAAATCCTGAACGTGCTTGGTAAGGCTGAGTGACACTGGCTTTGGTGCTTTGGGGCAAGCAGCCTGCTACAACATTTGCATTTGCTATCCCTCATCAACAAGACCCATTTTTCTTCATTTTTTTAGGCTCCAGTACTTGCACCATCTCTTTTAAGCATGTCCTGTATCTTGAATGCACTACAAGTCCTTCAAAAGAAATGAAATTCCAGTTTTACTCATGTGCCTTCCTGTGAGGACATGGTCACCACCATGCAGACACTGCAGTTATAACACACAGCAGTGCAAAATACAAAGCAAATCCTGGGAGGAAGAAGCCAGAGAAGAAAATCCAACATTTATTTCTACGTATTTCAGAGTGACACCAGTATTTCTTGTGTCCTTCCAACTACAGACTAGCTCCTTGAGAAACAGGTTTTCCAGCTTAATTTTGCATTTCTGCTTTCAGCTTATCCATAGCAGCCATTACACTCTCCAGTGCCACTGCCCTACCCTATTCTTTTGCTCCTGCACGCAGCATCTAGAGCATTTGTGTCTGTCAGTATACTGCCTCTGCTTTTTGAGCCTCTGCTGGCATTTACTTTTCTTTGGAAGCATGCAGAAAGAACAAACATTAATTTTCAGTGACTGCATCCCTCTGTTTTTCCTCATAACATACGGTCATTAAGATTAACTCTGCTACAACATGGTAGAGCCTAGCGTGGGAGTGTCTAGGGTGTGGGAGAGTCACAGCATGCTGAGCTGCAGACTTTATGCTTGCTGGAATGACAACTACTTTATCATTCGATATAGAAGCAGCTTCTTAACTTTGGCCACACTTCTTAAAATGGTAAATAAAAATATGCACACAGCAGTACTGTTCAAGATCCAAAGTGTTATTTTAAAAGCTTGAGGCCTGTAATTACTAATTTGTATCAGAGAGGTACACTTCAGGGTCTCCAGATTTCTGAAGTTTACCATTTCAGAACAGGAAAAGCGTCACTATTCATCAACTGCAGCTTTTAAGGCATTATTATTAAACACTTAGGATCAAGAAAGGCGTATTGTAAGCTACGGAGGAGGCGAGGTGACAGACTGCTAAAGAACAAGTGTGAGATCTGGATAACTAAGGTTAAGTCACTCCACCACCCCCCTCAATCAAATGACACTCGACAGAGAGCCAGTTGATTCTCATGTAACTGCTAAACGTGGATTCTCAGCTTCAGATGATTCCTTGATGTAGTAGAGGTGAAGTCATGCACCACAATTGTAAATCTTTACTGTCAGCTAGGAATTGTCCCCACCATTGTTAGTTAGATCTATTCCACTTCTCTCCTTATCTGACTTTATAAAGTTTTCTAATAGCTAGCCCTAAACTGCAGCAATCTAGCCATGAAAATAAAACACAGGGACAGAAAGCCTATAATTCATTTACTATTTCAAGGTAATACTAACGTTGAACTTTATACATGTGTAATCTTTTTAAGCATCAGAGTCACTTCCACCATTTTTTAACCAGGCAGGGTAAGACTCAAGCTTCCACTTCATACACAAACTCTTAACGCAGGTTTCAAATCATTATTTTATGAAATATAAATCCAACCAGCACAATTATGACTGAATTTTTTTCTGTTCCACATGTTTCAGATGCCGTTTAATGACAAGCTCTCCCTTGCTTGTGAGAAAGGTGTTTGACATTTCTTCTTCTGTTGGTAATCCATAAGGTAGTTTCAGTGGTTGTATTCTACAAACAAAAGAGTTTGCTTAGTGAAGTTGTACTACTAGAAAAGTGTTACATTAAATGTTCCAAATTAAACAAATGGCTAACAAACCTTATCAGATGTTTAACAATCTTCAGTTTGGCATTCACAGAAGGGATGTTTTTGTGCAGAATTGGCCGATGTGCCTATATAAAGAATAGAGCAGGTTTTACAAGTGCATTGCCAAACCCCAAATCTCTCTTTACTCAAGTTTTCACACTATCAGCAAAAACATTTGCTAAATGTAAGATTTAGAGGTATGTCATGCATCAAGAATACACATAAAAATATCAAATCAAAACCTGATCAAACTCAGCTTCAGTAAAATGACAAATTCAGCTTTATTCTCATTACATTATCAATACATTCAAATTTCATCTGTTAAAAATACTATGAAGGTAAATACAGAAGTTTAAGAGTAAGACTTCTTGCCTCAGATCTTAAATTGACCAATCACATATTTTTCTCTGTAATATTAACACTGACTAGATGAATCTTTGCACAATGTGCAGGTGGCCTAAGAAATTTGGGTAAATGTATCTTTGGCACAAACTCTTGGATTTAGAAGGCTTATTTTGAAGTCTTACTTGCCTAGTTGCAATATCTGGATAATATGACCCACAGAGAAAACTGAATTCTAAGTATTTACAAATCTGGGTTTATTATTTTAGCAGAATTTTCAAGATTCTTCTCAGGCATGCAAAGCAATACCATGCAGTCACATTCTGAATTACCACTAACAGGGCATTAGCCATTAACTTTCCTCCCAGCTCTTAAACACGCCATCAATTTCTCAATTACATTTATAGCAGCTGTAAAGCAATCCAAGTTTGCAACATGCAAAATTGAGATCCTTAAAAACCCCACCACCTCAACTCTATGTTTCAACGTATCTGTTGTCTATAATAAGTATAAAGAACAACAATCATACTTTATCCAATCCGAGATCATGTATTATCTTCTTTTCCCAGTATGGGCGACCAACTACACATTTTATTCTAGTAATAACATGGATTTTGTGGGGCTGCTCAGGGTCACCTCCATACTTTTCATGATCTCCAGGCCGTGGCTGAAACACCTAGAATAAGAGGTTGACAAAAACAGAGCATGTTTTCCTAAATATCTGGATTATTATTGCAGTTAACGAACTCTATGAGGGGAGACTTTATCACTTTCTACAACTACCAGAAAGGAGATTGTAGTGAGGTGGGTGTCAGTTTCTTCTCCCAAGTAACTAGTGACAGGATGAGAAGAAATGGACTCAAATTGTGCTATGAGAGGTTTAGATTGGACATTAAGAAAAAATCTGTTACTGAAAAAGTTGTCAGGCATTGCAACAAGCTGCCCGGTGGTGGAGTCACTACCTCTGGAGGTATTCAGGTAAGGTGCAGACATGGTATTTGAGGACATAGTTTAGTGGTCATGGTGGTATTGGGTTGATGGTTGGACTTGATGATCTTGGAATTCCTTTCCAACCTTAATGGTTCTATGAAAATAACTCTCTAAAGATACACTTCAGCCTTGGTAGAAGTATGACATGTTTAACTACCTTTCTTTTCTGAAGGCCAAAGCACTAAGTGATCTCAAATTTAGCAGTAAGTGAAACATTTTTATAATGGTTTGTTGATGAACACATTAACTCTCAAGTTTGATCACACAACTGCATAGAAATACATCGACAATACTTTATACCACCACACTTAATTCAATTCACATTGAAGAGCCTCTGAACGATAAGTTTTTCCACAGGCTTTAAGAATGATTTTAGGGAAAAAAGTCAACTGACAATAGACAGTATCTTTTAAAAAGCGTGCTGGTTTGAGGCCAACTGGAATATTCTAATGAGATAAATTAGATCATTGGTTGTAAAAGAATAATGACAAAGTCTATCATTCATTAGTTTGATAAAAAGGGAGAAAACCCCAAAATGTAAACAAATTGTCCCTCTGCTCTGGGATGCTTCTTCTCTTAGCTTCTCCTTTGCTCTGCCCCAGCATCTTCCATTAACTTTGGCTAACCAAATAACAAGTAAGCTCTGCTGGTTGTTTTGTTTTCTGTCTAGGAAGACAGAGACGGAGACACAGGGAGAGAGAGAGAGAGGGAGAGAGAAGGAGAGGCTTTGAGCCCCTTCTGGGCAGTGTCCTTAGTCCGGGAGGGAATGTGGATTTCTGTATTATTTCTAATTTGTATATAGTTGTAAATATGTGTAAATATATTGTATATATATGCTTGTAAATTTAGCTTTGCTGTAAATATAGCTTTATCTTCCTTCCAAGCCATCTGAGCTGGTCTGGTAAATTCCAAAAGGGGGGCGTTAGGGGTCAGCTCCTAACCCCCTACAAAAAGATAAGGTAAAAATGAAAAAAAAAAATAAAATAAAGGTAAGTCAAACTTTCCATCACTTCAGTGCAGTTATTTAATACAGTATTTCAGTTGGAATTGGCCTACAACGACCATCTTGTCAAACTTTCTGACCACTTCAGGGCTGCCAAAAGTTCAATCACATTATGAAAGACATTGTCCAAATGCCTTTTAAATACTGACCAGCTTGGGTCAACAACCACACCTCTAAAAGGCTGTTCCAAGGTTTGACCACCTTATCAGTAAAGGAATGTCCTGTCGTTGGATACCAGGGAGAAGAGACCGGTGCCTCCCACTCCACTTTCCTTCCTCAGTAAACTGCAGAGAGCAATGAGACTGCCCTGCTGCCTCATTTTCTCCAAAGCACACAAGCCCCAAATCCTTAGCCTCTCTTCACAGAACACGCCTTCCAGACCCTTCATTGGCTTTGATGTCATCCTCTGGACATATGCGAGTACCTTGTGGGGCCCAGAACTGCACACAGTACTCAAGGTGAAGCCACTACAACGCTGAATACAGCAGAACAGTCACCTCTTTAGAGCAGGTGGTTATACCGTATCTGAGGCACCCCAGCATGTGGTTTACCCTCTGGGCTGCCAGAGCACACTGCTGACTCCTACGGAGCCTGCTGTCAACCAGCACTCTCAGATCCCTTTCTGAAGGACTGCTCTCCAACCACTTCTCTCCCAGTTTATATTTCTCCCCAGTGTTACTCTATCCTAGGTACAGAATCCGGCATTTGTTCTTGTTAAATTTCATCCCATTGATAACTGTCTGATGCTCCAATCTAGACCTCTTTGAAAGGCCTTGTCCTTTAAGAGGGTCGTCAGCACCTCACAGTTTAGCATCAGAAAAATTGCTAATGGTGCATTCAACTCCTGCATCCATACTATTGACAAAAATACTGAAACAGAACTGACCCTGGGACTGAGCCCCGAAGAACATCACTGGCGACTCGTGGCCGCTCAGATACAGCCCCATTAACTACAACCCTTTGTGCTCTACCTTCAGCCAGCTGTTTACCCAGCACACCAAGAACCTACTCATCCCACAAAGTCTACAGTCTTGACACACTCTAGAAAGCACAGAATCAAGGCTTTTTCTGTTGACTACAAGGCACATACCGAGTCTGGAATTCTCGACTTTGTAAAAAGGCAACGAACCCACGTTGCCGGCATCATCCCCTCCATTCTCTTTCCCAGCATCTACAAAGAGAGGAAGACATATTGTCAGGACTTCACTTACAGCTCTTCATACTTGCACTCTGATTCAATTTCGCAAATTCGGAGCGGGTAAGCGCGTATCCCACGTTCACTACATCTCCCGGTGGCTGAAGTACACGCGGTACTGACACTGGCCGCCTACAGGCTCCTCGGCCTTTCCAACGGCCGCGATCTGCTCCCACAGGCGGTACCGACCCGACCCCACGGCGACAGCGCAACGAGTCGGGGATGAATGTCGCAGCAGCCTAAAGCTTGGTCCCTCGCACCGCCCGTAACCTCTCTTTCTCCTTCCCTCCTCAGCGGCGGCCGAAGGACACTGGCAGGGTCGTTCCCTGCTGCCCCTCATTGTTTCACGGAGGATGCCTCCCACCCCCGCGGGCGGAGCGCACGCAGCCAGAGGTGCGGCGCAAGTGCCGCATCGCGCCCGAACCAAACCCCCGCCTAAGCCATCACCTTCCAGGTGGCTACGTGCCCCATGCAGCCTCGGCCTGACGTCGCCGCCATCTCGGTGCGCCACCTTCCGGCCAGATATTAGGGTCACGGCACCTTAGTTCCGAGACGGCGGAAGAACAATCGCGCAGCACAGCTTTCGCTTCAGTTTCTATTCCCCGGCACCGGGTGAAGCAGAGCGCATGCGCAGCGTATCCGTCCCGTCTCCGTTCTCCACCGCGGCCGCGGAGCTGCTGGAGGCGTGGCAGCTGTGTGCTGCTCGCCGTCAGCATCCGTCCTGCGGCTCCAATGTCGCGGGAGGGGGGCGATGGCACTACCGTGCTGGAGCGGGCCGGGGCGGAGACGCTGAAGAGAGCGGTGGAACTGGACCTTGCGTCTCGGTTCCAGGAGTCGCTGGTGTGCTACCAGGAGGGCATTGACCTCCTGCTCCAAGTGGTGAAAGGTACTGGGCGAGGCGGCGGCAGCCGGACGAGGGTCGTTTTGACAGCCGTTTAGTCCAGCCGTTAGGGCTATTAGTTTTTGGAGGCCGCCAGCCAAGAGTGGTTTTGAGGAGACATGAGTCCTTGCTGCTGAGGGCCAGCCCCGGTCCCCCGTCGCCTCAGAGGGAAGGGAGAGAAAAGCTTTCGGTGTCTCCCCGGGAGACGGGGTGCTAGGCAGGGCCCAACTCCCCGCGCTTCCCCCGCCCCGAGGAGAGCCGGTCTGTGTATACATTTTTGTTTCACAGCCACGAAAGATGAAGCCAAAAAACACCGTTACCGGAAGAAAATATCCGAGTACATGACCAGAGCTGAAGACATCAAGAAACACATTGAAAAAGAGAAACAAGGTATGGAGTTGCCGTGTACCTGTTCACGTTTAAATACCTGCTCTTACATGAACACAGGAAAGGGACATTGGTTAACGTAGGAATTGTGTGATTTTTGTTTTTCTCTTCAGATGGCAAATACCATAAGCAAATCAGGATAGAGGAAAATGCAACAGGTTTTTGCTATGAGAAGCTTTTCCAAGAGTACCTTACTGAAACTGTTTCTGAAGTTTGGGTGGAGGACCCCTATATCAGGCAAGCTCATCAGGCAAGTAGATGTTTGGTGTGACCAATAGAGATGCAACTGCAAAAAAATATTCAAAGTTACTAAAGCAAATAAAACTTCTACAGCTATATAACTTCCTACGATTCTGCGAGATGATAGTTAAGGGGCCATGCAAAGTGAAAACAATCCACCTCCTCACTTCCTATGATGAAGTAAGTGTCTAGATTTTAGCTTGTTTCCTTGTGCTCAGGTGATACCACATGCTTATATATATATATATGCACACAGCTTTTAAATAATAGATATTTGTTCTTATATGACAGTACTTTTTAGAGTGGGACACACTTTCATGAGAAAACAGGTGAAGAGCAAAATGGAGACATCATAGTGGAAGCTAAGTAATCTCATAAGCTCAGAATTTCCTGATAGTAAAAAAAAAATCTTCATAAGCAGAGTCTTAAATGAAAAAGATAACATTTTGTGAAGACTCTGTTGTGGAAAATGTCATCAAAACCAAAACATCTGAGACACAACTCTTGGAAGAGAAAAAAATGTATATACTTGCTATTTTAGAGTCTTTGATGACCTAACACCTTTCAAACTATCACTGCATTTATTTTTGTTCAAATAGTAACACATACCTAGTTTCAAGTGGCTTAGAGTGAGCTCATCCATCACATTCCTAAGCAAGTATACCTGTAATCTGACTGCTTTTCATCTTCTCAAAACTATAAATCTGCCTTTATCCAAGTGACTTTCTTTGCATGTAAGTTATTACTAAAAAAAGGTTTTGATGATGAATTTAGGAAGAAATGATCCAAAGTAGAATGTACAGTTAAAAAAAACCACCCTGCCACAACTTCACTTTTAATAGGGCGGTGGAAGGAGTCAGCAAGTAAGTGGCTTGGAAGAAATTAAAGAGTCATTGAGAAGTTACGGAGTAACACTGGATATTGCCTTTTCATCTTCAATACATGATCGAGAAATTAGGTAGGTGATGTAAGAAAATCTGTGAAAGTCAGTTACTTGAAGTCAAGCTGCATAACCCTAACTTTTGAGATGATTTCTAATTAAAGCTGTAATTAACAAAGTGGAAAGCAGTGGCCTTCAATAAAACTAGTTTCTGTGTTCTAACTGTGAATGTAATGGTAGATGTCATTTTATAAAGAACAATGTCTTCCATGGTTCATACAGGTATTGGTAACACTAGGAAATAACTGTGATTGAAACAAGGAACTTGTGTGTCATGTGGTTATAACTAAGTTTTTTATTCAACAACTTCATGGTTTTCACGTTTGTGAATTTTTAAAACAGATTCAACAATGGGTGGATGATTAAGATTGGAAGGGGTCTTGATTATTTTAAGAAACCACGGGTAAGAATACTTCAATATCATTAAATAACTTATACTGTAGAGGAGCTCATTCTATGTTCACTGTGTTGGTTCTGTTAATTTCTGCAGGGTCGTTTCAGCATTGGATACTGTGACTTGGACTTGCGACCTTGTCATGAAACAACAGTGGACATCTTTCATACTAAACATACAAAGAAAATGTGATCAGCTATGACTGCTTTTAGTGAGTGCTTTTGTAAGGATAAAAAAGTCAGACTAGAAGATGCTGCTTGATTGTGGCTGTCCACCCTCAGATGCAACTCTTCTAAGTACTTAATGAACACAGTTTTTATAATCTGTAGGTTTAAGAATATTTCAGACTTCAGTCTGAGAAAACAGAACTGTATGATTCTTCCCCTCTACCTTTTCTATAATCTCAGTCCAATCCATGCCCAAACTAGATCTTGATTTCCTAACTGATTCTCAATACTGTCTCTCAAAGGCCTCCATACTGTTGTTTCTGTTTTTACTATTGTTTTCTTGAGCATTTTTTTTCTTTGTATCTTCAATTGATCACCTCACAGACATTTGAAGCTGGACTGCCACATGTCCTATTTTATAAACAGTCTTATTTATTTCCTTAAATTCCTGTTTTTTAATCATGACTAGTGTTCTGCTGTCTTTTAGTCAATTCTGTAATACTTGATTTCACAGACTTAACCAGTAATTCCAGATTTTCCAAGCAATTTCTTTCAAGTCTCCACGTGATGGATTTTAAGCTGAAAAGGTTGCAAATAGATGTGTTGTTTTCCCTGTCACTCCTGTATGTTCTTTTATTCCACAATGTATGGTTGTATACCTGATTTCCATCATTTGTGTTAGGTGTGAAAAAGTTGCATGATCCTCTACCAATCTCTTTCTCTGACTTGTAGGTTTAATGTCCTTCCAGCTAGCCATGCCAGTGTGGACTGCAGCAAGCTATTTCCTCACTGCTAAGATAGTCCTCTGAAAAATTATAATTGATATTTAAATTCTTGCAGAAGGTTGATACTCTGAAACTTTATTGTTAATAATGATTCTAAGAAATATGCTAATTGGAAAAAATGACAAAGTCTTTTCATGTCTTCCCTTTACCCTCTGGAAAGCAGAAGGTACCACCTGAACTGCTGGTTCTTTTTCTCCTAATACAAGATTGTCAGCAAGAATCCAGCAAAGTTGTGTATTCTGCTATGAAGAACAGGCAGTGGCCTCTTTAGTAGTTCTCATCAATGTCTTTTCAGCTTCAAGACAGATTAAGTGCATTGATGCTTTCGGCATCTTGTAATACAGTACGCCTCTATATTCTAGTAGCATGTTTATTGCTGAAACTTTTTCCTATGTTTCTTTTTCCTGGTATATTCCATTACTCTTTTTTAATTTGCTTTATTATTCTTTCACCTTCTGTCATCTAATGCTGCTTTCATTTAGTATTGCCTCTGATACAACAAGTCTTCCACAGCGAACAAGAAGACACAGTACTGGTCTTTGCCTTGTTTTCAGTGTCACAGCTTAACAGTGGTTTGCCTTTTTTATCCATTTGCATAATTGTCTCAGCTTTTCAGCACTGCATCAGAAAAATTAAAAACATACATGCCACGGAAGCTGAACATTGACAGTTGGTCCCCCTCGACATTCCATAGCAGGTCCCTGGCTTGCTGCTGTGATGAACTTGAGTTTCTAGTCACTGTTGTCAATTTTATTCAGCTGTTTATACTACATGCCTATTTTAAATTATAATAAAGGTTATTTTTTATTATTTGTAGTTTTAGTCATCTGCTTGAATTTTTCTCTACACTAACTCAAGGAGGCTGGGTATTACCTTCTAGATGAGCCATTTTTGTGAGAAGGCTCACTGTAAATACAGTAAGCATCCCAAAGGTGAAGCTTTGTATGTTTTAACCTAGTTCAAACACAGGCAAGTTAAAAAAACATCTTGAATATTTTAGATCAACTTTAGATTTTAGTACTTAATGGGAAATCAAAAGTCTTTATGAATTCTGCATCTTATAATACAATATGTGTTTCTGTTCTAGTAGTAATCCCCTATGATGTGGTCCTCTACATATACCACAAGAGGCAAGCAAGATCTTTTCTCTCGTCTGTTCATTGCTAGAACTTTCTCCATTTTCCAATTATAGTTCGCTACCCAAGACTGCAAATTTCTTTGTGGATCTCATGGATATGAAGTATCTGTACATATATAGAACTAATTCTTTAGTGAAGTACTAGTTCACAGGATCACAGGATATCAAGGGTTAGAAGGGACCCAAAGAGATCATTGAGTCCAACCCCTGCCAGAATAGGACCATAATCTAGTTCAGGTCACAGAGGAATGCATCCAGATGGGCCTTGAAAGTCTCCAGAGGAGGAAACTCCACGACCTCTCTGGGGAGCTTGTTTCAGTGCTCTGTGACCCTTGCAGTAAATAAGTTCTCCCTTGTGTTGAGGTGGAACTTCCTGTGCTGCAGTTTATATCCATTGCCCCTTGTCCTATCAGAGGGAGCAAGTAAGAAGAGCCTGTCCCTCTGCCCCTGCCACCCAGCCCTCAGATATCTATAAACATTTATTAAATCCCCTTTCAGTCTTCTCCAGACTAAAAAGCCCCAGGTCCCTCAGCCTCTCCTCATAAGGCATGTGCTCACAGCCTGTACTGGTGCAGTTTATTATTCCTTCCCAGATGCAAGACTGCACTTGTCCTTGTTGAACCTCATTTGGTTCCTCTTTGCCCAGCTCTCCAGTCTGTCCAAGTCTCACTGGATGGTCGCGCAGCCTTCAGCTCCATCAGCCAAGCCTCCCAGTTTGGTGTCAAGCAAACTTGCTAGGCTTGGTGCTGCACTGCAAATTTTACCTTTTACCTAAGTCCTTTATCTCTGAATAGCTCCTTTCACTATCAGTGGGAACATCATGTGTGAAGAAAAAAAAGAATCAATAAATGGGGGGGAGGTGGTAAATATTAAAACAATCTAAGAGCACAGTTCTGTTATCATTTTACTGACTCCAGGCTGTGTTCTGTGCTGCCATTCACACCTGGATTGTGCAGTCATGACTGTTCCTCCTGGTGTCATCTTGTGGAGATCACAGAACATCAGAGGTTGGAAGTGGCCTTCAGAGATCAAGTCTATCAGCTTAAGCCACCTTCCCTACTGGAGTCTGCTGAGTACAATTCAGCCCTACAGCATAACTACCAGCCCTCCTATCCAAGGGCTGGATTCACCCCTATGGACCATGCTCCTTACCTAAAGGTAGGTTGCATCTGCCATATAATTTCCCCCCACTAAGAGATGGTCAACTAGCCCTCTTCTAAAGACATCAATGTGCAAGTAACAGTACCACCTCACAGGCCTGCATAGGCCTCACTTGCCAAGAAATATTTGCAGCTCACAGACTCACCTGGTCAGTGTGATTTAATTAACAAAGGAGGGAAGCATTCACAAAAGCATTTACTGCCTAGGGCTTCCTAATCTATCGAAAGCCTCCTCCTTTGAAGAATTTTAATTACTGCTGTTATTTTTGGTTATCTGACAGTTTGATGAAGGACAAATTGTGTATTCTAGCAGTATATAAATCCTTTAACTGCCTTGCTTGGGCAGAGTTTATATCAGCAGAAGCCATTCCTCCAGTGCTCTGTACTCTCTCCTATAGCACTGAACTGCTGCTGTTCTAACCTGATCAAAACTGTATTCTGGTTATTCTGTGACAAGATTTGGATTCCCACGCCCTGCTTCATCTAGGACTGCAGACTGGTCCCTGATGAAAACCCCTTGATGCCACTCAGAAATGTAAAGCACCTTTTGAAATCTCTGCCAGAGCATCAGACCAGAGTTTTCTGTATGGCCAAGGACAGTGGAAGTCAGAGTGTGCTTACAGATGTAAGTCTTTCAACTCCAGCAGGAGTCAGTCACTCTAACTTTCCACCCAACTCTTCCTCCATGCCACAGCCTCAGAAATGTGATTAGGTCATCCCCAAGGACACACACATTGCTTTAGTTTCTTTAGGTGAGGCTAGTCCTTATTTATCTTGCTCTATTTACAGCAAGAATGTTTCTCATCTAACTGATACTGCATTTTCCAATCAACTTTATATGCCTCTGATTTTCCTGTAGTTTCCTTATGTTCACAAGTAGCAAATGCTTTTGGTATTTCAGGACAGTCCGTATGTCATCTGCTAACAAGCCCTTTCTATCTGCCTCATTTCTGGATATCATGCTTTTAAGTCCTACTACTCCACTTAATCTTCTGGGAAAAGACATAAATTGTGTTGTGCCATATATTGTGCCCTGAATGGAACTTACATTGATGTAGTCATATCTTGACAGGGTGAATTTATAGCTTTTTTGTTTGAGGAAGCTCTCAAAATTAACTAACTCTACTATTCAAAGGCAGTTTGGCAAAGAAGGAGTTATGTAACACGGTGTATACACACTGTAACTGTCACATCAGCAGAGGCTATCACTGCTGCTCTGGGTTCTCTCCTACAGCTGTAGCAATAAACTGCTTCTGTTCTGATAAAAATTGCTTTCTGCTTACTTGGCAATGACAGTGAAATACGTCTTCAGCCTTTCATAATAGTACTTTATATTAACCTATTATTTTTATTTAACATGAATACTGCAATTTTCTTTACTGCCTTTCAGTAGCAAATTTTCTCCTAGGTGGTAATAAGAGACCTGTTTCTCCTGAATCTGTTATTTCCTAATGCAGTATTCCCACTTGTGTCTTAGATGCTGATACCTATAGCTAAAGCAGTACAAGTACAAAGCAGGCACATACAGCCTCTCTCCCAGTTAGCCTCTCTTGCCCTCATCACATAAATCCCTGCAGTGAACTTCCTAATTCTTTCTCTTTTTTTGCACATGGAGGGATAAGAGTCATAATCCAAGATGGAACTGATGGACTGATTTACTACACAGCAGACAGCTGAGTTTACTACAGTGTTTGCAGGAGAAGAGTCACCAGCACTCTGCAAGAAAAGACTTTTAACCAGAAACCAGGGGAATATCCCTCTCACACACAGCTCAGAGGCTGAGACATGGCCTCTTCGCTAGTATCTGCAAACAATGGGATGCAGGCTGGGGGATTCAGTACATCAGCACAGTGGCAGTTTTCTATGTATACCACCCCACCTGCATCAGCCAATTCTGCCTTCTCTGCCACAGAACCAGTCTGGGATGTTGCCACCCTTTCTCCTGGTTTAAAGCAGTAAAGATGTCTGTCAGCATGGTGTGATGCACAGCTGCAGCCCACTGCAGTGGCTTAAATCCTACAGCTGGGGAATCTCAGGTGCAGGCAGTGTAAAATCTAATTGCTAATATGTAATATCAAAGTAAAATGCAAATGAAACAGTTTTAATAACCAGCAAGAAAAAATACATTTTAAAAAAGTCTTGTTTTCAATAAAATAAAAAGCAGAAGTTCAACTTACATTTTCAAAATGCAAGTCACATTAACATCATCATGTTCTCACACAGCAGATTCCACCTGCTGTGCAACTCCTCATCTTCTGGACACATTCTTAGTAATGTTTTTGCTAGTGTAGTGGTTTCATTTGGGCAAAACTTACTGCCAGTAAGGCTTTTCACCAGTTTATTACACAGTCCTGGTGGCAGCCACTGCTCCGGCAGGCCAAGGTTACAAACTTCAATCCTTCCATGCTTTATGTCCATATCCACTTTAACATCAAGAATAGAATCTTTATAGACCATGTTAAAACAAGTGCTAACACTGAACTTTGGTGTCTTTCCATACACCCACTCCCAGTTTTGTAGTTCTTTCACTCTGTTATTAATTCCAGGAAGCAGAAATTCATCAGCTGGATTTATTAAGGTGACACGATGATCTATTTGGTGTTGTGTAGCATATTCTTCAGCAATGGCATCCAGGAGCATCTCACAAGTTAAACTAGGATCCTCTTCAAAAAGATTTTTTACTGAGGCCGGCACACTAGGAGTGGCATTGCTTTTTAGCCCTTTGTAAGGACTTTTTAGTACAGAAGATAAAACAACCTTATCTGCATTACAGAGTAAGGTACAGTGGTGATAAGCAGTTGTCCTTCCCAACTTTGCAGCAGTACCTGAGATTTTGTATTGCCTGTGTAACAATATATCATATCTGTCAGTGACATGTATATCTAACTGGGGGCGCAAGGCTTTCAGTGCCTTTACAACTAGTTTCAAGTTTTCCATTCGTTCATACTTTTTCCGGCTTGTAAAGAAAGTCAAATTGATATTGCCTAAGTCGTGGTAAACTGTCCCTCCTCCACTTCTTCTCCTGGCTAGTTTTATAGTTTTCTGCCTCAATAGCCTAAGGTTGCATTCCTGCCAGGGATTCTGATGTCTCCCTATTACCACAGCAGGAGAATTTCTCCACATGAAAAGGATACGTTGGTTCTCTAAATTCATGTGGTCATGGATCCAATCTTCCACAGCTAGATTTTCATAAACATCGTTAGAAATAGACTGGATAATGAGGCCTCCACTACTTATGCTTCTGAAGCCAGCTTTTGGAATCCTGAGGATGCAGGACAGCTGAAGGCAGTTCTTTAATGATGACTGCAGTACCATGATTTTAATAATCAGCCAGCAGATGGAAGGGACACTTGATCTGGTGAAGTTGAATACGACAAATGCACAATCTGTCGTTGTAACAGAAATGAAACACCAGTGGCAGTCATCATGCAGTCATGCCCTTCCCAAAGTAGCAATGCTCCTGAACTGATCCAAGTTACACTGCATATTTCTCCTCTTCGAAGTTCGTGATACTGTTGAAACCCTCAAATGACCATAACAAAAAGGGTGGGGATGTAGAGCAGCTTCTCAAGAGTCTCTGATGCCTGGAAAATCAAAGGAAGAAATGGAATTAAGCTCTGTGTTTTCCTCTCACTCAATACGGTCTTGCAAATGGAATTTTACTGTGTGTATGCTGTTAAATCTCCTTTTAGCAGTCCAATTTTTAGGAAGTTTTGGTGATTTTTGGCCATCGATCTGTTAAGTTCACGAGCCTGTTTGGTCTGTGACAAGCCAGCCAGGCGCAGGGCGTTCTGCCATGGGGCCCGCAATGCCGCACTCAATAGCAAGGCGAAGCCTCACGTACTTGCACGCGCAGCCGTCTCGGACGCCATTTCGTTCTGGGCGCCGGTGCTCCCTCAGCCACAGCGGCTCCCCTCGGGGCATCTCTCTCCGCACGGCAGCCTGAGCGGCAGCAGGCCCCGAGCCCCGCTGGCCGCGGACGGGACTGCACCGAAGCGATGCGGCCCTGTCCGCTTCCCCCGCGCCAACCGCTAGGCGCGCATCGGTACTCACGGTGGGGAGCGGAGGGACGAGGCGGCGCGCGAGCGCGTGCAGGCCGCTTGGCAGCATCAGCTGTAGCTCGGCGCGTCCAGGAACCCCTTCCGGTTCCCGAGGTTAGAGGTGCGGAAGGGCGCTACGTGACCCTTCCGCTCGGGTGAAGTCCGGCAGGGAAGGAAGCAGGAGAGACAGCGGTCCGTGGCTGGGGGAGGGCTGTAGGCGGGCTGACGCCCCTGGGGTGAAGGCTGAGGGAAACGTTTCTCATGCCGCAGCCAGGACGTGGTACAGCTGGGTGCGGCTGAGAGAAGCGAGAACGATCAGCCGTTGTGCTGAGTAAGCTGCTCTGCAGCTACTTCAGGTAAAATGCGTCAGCCTGGTAGAAAGAACCCAACCAAATGGCCTATGGTAAGAGATTGTACAATGCTAATTAGCATTAAAGAGGACGGTGTTGACTTTTAGTGCCTCTGCCAAGGCATTAGATCATGCCAACAAGAGACAGATGGGCAACAGATAAACTGAAAAATTCTTCCGTGCAAAACTGCTGTGCGGTTCCTCACCCCAGGGTGTTCTGGATGCTAGGAACTTTAATGAGTTTGGAAAGAGACTGAACAAGTTAAACAAATGCACAGTAGCTTGTGAAATACATTGAAGCTATGCTCAGTGTCCATGAAGATGAACTGAATCATAGCATGGTTTGGGTTAGAAGGAACCTCTGAAGGGCAACTAGTCCAGCTGCCTCTGCAGGAGTGTCCTTAACTAGACCAGGCTGCCCAGAGCCCTGTGAGCCTCACTTTGACTATCTCCAGGGATGGGGCCCTAACCACCTCCCTGGGCAACCTGCTCTGAATGTTGATGGTCTTAATTCATTAAGCTGGAAGTGATCAAAGACTAAATAATTAAAGATGTATTGTGTGCAGAAGGTTGTCGTCTTTGCATTGGTGTAAGCTTTTCTTAAACCTTGCTGAACCTTAGTAACTTTTTCAAGGGCTCTAGTCTGCACTTCAGCTTATACTGTGGGACGATGTTCAGTGCTTAATAGTTGAAGTTTTTATTCACAGTAGCATACATATGGATGTTAAAGAAGTGCAGTCTGAACCTGAAGTTTCCTGAAGCAGAGTCTCAAAATAATGTAATAGAGTGGTATGCTAGCAGGGTCAGTTCAAGATTAATGCCTCTGTAGACAGACTTTCTCAGTTACTTCCCTGTGCTTTTTAAAGCCTCTCAGTATATGACATAAGTTGTTCCTGCACTTGTTCATGTGACAAGTGTATCTCTTTAGTCCAATAAGTTGTTTAACAGTTACTTCTCTTCAGTGATTGGAGGTTTTAGTGCAGATGTCTTTACCTACTTAACACAGTTTTACAGTCTGTTTCATTTGCATCTGGAACCCATCTGTCTCCTGACTCCATGTAGAACGGTGTCTTCCTTATTTTCCTTGAATTATAGTTCATTTTCCTTTGTAATGGTCATTCTAATTCGTATTGGTAAGCATACAGTCTTCACTAATGTCATTTATAACTCCTCACTTTGTTAGGTCAGTTGCACTGTATTGGAGTCATTCTTCCTGTGACTGAGTTCAGCTTAAGTTCACCAATCTCTAGGTTCCAGCTGGTGACCTAATGCTTTAGCATTCTAGTTATTCATGCTAAACAAGTTAGCTACTAATACTAACCAAAGCATATGATTCAAATAGTCAGGTTTAAGATCACTTCAGTTCCCAGCATGGGCATTTGCCATGTTAACTTCAGTTCCCAACGCAGGCAGGTGCTGTAGATCTCTTGATGGTGTATGTGTATTTATAAACAGTACATTGTATACTTGTACTTTCCATTCTGCCCTTCATATTGGAGTCCCAAGGCATGGAGGAGTTATAGATGAAAAGGTTGGTAGAGCAGCTTGTTAGAGGTCACACAGGCTAGTCCTCTTGAACAGGCAAGCAATTTTTATTTCTAGTTCTAGGAATTAGGTAGCTTAGGAGGAAAAGCCAGGTTGACACCCATATTCAGATGAAACAGTGAAATTACTTGAGGAAACAGGTTGGCTGAAATGTGTGGCTGTAAGAAGCAAACAGTAAGAAACCATAACCGCACCTATGCTTGTGATACAGACTCTAACAGGAGCCTGACATAATGTGTGCCCCTGCTTGAAAGTATTTTAAGCACATGAAATGAGCATAAGTTGTTGCTGGATTAGACTTGTGATAACTTTTCATTGAGGTGAACAATTCTAATGCATAAGGTAAAAAACATGGGCTTTGATTGTCAGTAAAAGCATGCCAATTGTTATCTCCAATTTAATTTTGGAAAATTAACTTTTGAAGAACTTGATAAAATGCAGAAGTGAACCTGGCCCACTTCAATGTTGGTCAGAGAAAGTGAAATGTGTGGATTCCGATATTACTAACAGACAAAATGTGGTCTATTTGTTCCCATTTCGGCGCTTGTCTCTTAGAAATTTACATGTGTGGTTTTACCACGGGGTGTCACTAGAAGTATACTGTGAGCTGCTGCAATCCGTGTTTCTCTACTTGGAAATTGTGGGCCTAACCAAGGCAGCTCTTGTTTCCTTAATGACCAGAATGTGCTAAAAAATGTAGCGTGCAGAATACTAGGTGGACCGGTAAAGTGAGATGGAGTACTGGAACAAGCTGCCCAGAGTGGTTGTGGAGTCTCCTCTGGAGACTTTAAAAAACTGCATGGACACGTTCCAGGGCAACCTGATCTTGGTGAACCTGCATTAGCAGAGGGAGTTGGACTAGATCTCCAGAGGTCCCTTCTGAGCCCTACCATTGTGTGATTCCGTAAAAGTGTCATGGGTTTTTTTTCTGATATGCTGATAAAATACACATGCAACAATAAATATCTTTCCTGAAAAGAGGCTATTATTGAAAAGAATCACACTAAGATAATTAGAAGCACTCTGCCAATGAGCAAAAGTATTAGTGTATAAATACACACTATCATTTATTTCTTTTTTTTTTTTTTTGGACTGCATTTCACTGGAAACTGCAAGATTTGGAGAGTGAAGTTAATGTGAGAGAGGTAGTGCAAACCTGTATTAATGCCATCCTCTATGTTAACCTAAATAACAAACTTTCTGGATTGGATTTTTAAAATTTCTTATGTCACAGCTACTACTGTATAAATTACATATCTCCAAAATACAGCACTTAGTATTTTTGCTTTTGAAAATAGGCTTGTGTATGATTTTCATTCTCTTTGATTAACAAAGCTTTTCTGGTGAACAAAGTAAAGCAACTGCTCTGCACATTACCCAGCATCAATATATAGAGACAACTCACCAAATGTCACTTAGAGAAAATCATAGACATGCCAGAACAAAAACAACTGGAAATACATAATTTGACTCCTAAAATGTTTTTTTCATGAAGAATATTGTTGGGAAAGTTACGAAAATCTGAAATGCTCTTTTCACATCTCTTTTGGAAATAAAAAAAATGTAAGACAGAATATTCTTTGGTGATTTTCACCATCCCGAAGTCAGAAAGCAAGACTTAAAAGAAATGCAGGATGGGGAGAAGAAAAGAAAAAAGACTCGGTTATCTTACTCTTTTTCCTGGAAGTTAAAACCTTCCAATTTCTTACCTGTTTTTGGTATTACTCAGTCATAATCTCCAAAAAGGTGAGTGATTCCTGTTGGAAAAAAAAACTTGTAATTTATGCATCAGTGTCTCCAGGATACAAAATCTGTGCTACTGCCTAACTGGGAAGAGAGTACATTTTCTCTGATTTCTCAGCTTGACTTTTGGGCTTACCTAAAGCAGCCTCACTCAAAGACAGTTTCTATCTGTGCCCAACTCTGTCAGATAATAGGAGTCATAGGGTTCTGTTGTGGTAGGCCTGATGGGCCAGAAATAGGCTTGCCCAGGCATGTTTTCTCCTGTGGTAAACAAGGTACACAGACTTAGCTTGTGCTTGCCTTGTGCAAGGCCTATGCTTTTCCCAAATTTGGGTAAAGCAACCCTATGGTTTCACCTAATATGGTCAAGCTTGGATAACTGCCATTCTGATTGGCTATTCTGCGTCCAAAGGCCCATTAGTCTTGACCCATGTTGATAAAAGAAATACACAGGTAAATGCAGTGTGCTGTGTTGTTCTATTCATGCCTGCTGTTGCCTCCTGCCATTGCTTACTGCCTTATTGTCAGCCTGGAAACTCCACTGTCGCAAGTTTACCAGGGACAGGCTTAAAATGCCTCCATGCCTCCACATGATCAGCCTGCATAGCCAGCGTGACATCATGCTGAGGCTGCACATTGCAAGACATTCTGCCTACACTTGAAAGCCTCCTGCCAAGATGCGAGGTCCTGGAGATACACAGATCATCCAGAGGACCAGGTCAGAGACTGTCTGCCTCCTTTCCCCAGTACTCTGAAGCCTGAGAAGAATCAGAAGTTTCAGTGGTTGACAAAAGAGACAGAATTCCCTAAAAGCATTTGGATACTGTCTGAACCTGTAGTTAGCCCCACAAGTCAGGTAATACTATTTTGTGAGTAAATGCTTAAAGCCTTTGTAATTCACTATTGCCTTCTGCCATAAGTAGAAAGGAACTCCTTGAGTATGATTCTGTGTTGATTGAACAGGGCTGAGTGATAGGTTGGATTGGATGATCTTGGAGATCTCTTCCAACCTGGTTGATTCTATGATCTAGTGGGCAAGCGGTATATTGACCGCAAGGAGTATTTAGCTGCAAGAATATTCTCTTCCAGTTCGATTAATGTTTATATATTTTGCTGGTTATTACTAGATCTAGTTATTATCTGTAAAATGTTTCCATGACTGTGCAAGAATCGATTATTATTATTATTAAAATTATTGGTTGGGGGTGGCGAGAGTTCTGAATATCAAAATTAATAATATTAATTTTGGGAAAAATACAATCTCATATCAATTAACTTCCCCTTCATAACAGGTTCACAACAGTCTTCTTGCCTTTTTCACATTGCTTCCTACAAAGGTACCAGCCTTCTTGTCTGTGTCTGTGCCGTTCCAAGAGGAGACACGCAGCTAGAGGTGCTGTAAATACGAACTTCAATCGGGGTATAAGAAAACATATGTAATCTAATATGATTGTGTTAGTGGAATAATGAAAAGCATAATTAGCCTTTAATAGCTTGATATTTGTATACCAGTTAATATGTTAGCATTAAAAAAAAAAAATCAGATTGGATTTTATCATGTGTGCAAAACTAATACTTGACACCCTCATGAAACAAGTGTAATGTTAAAGATAATATTTATTCTGGACAATACAGCTGGTACATACAACATCTGTTGTAGTTTTATAGAGTGTGACAGACTTAGATTGTTTTACTCTTTAAAAAAAAAAGGCAGTGAAATAATAACACTCTTGCTGAATTGGAGACTAATACAGAAAAGTTGTATTTAAAGATGTGCAGGAAAAGATATGGCATACATGAATCTTTAACACCTAATACAGATACAGGATACATGAAACCTTCCTCCCAACCAAGCTAACCCACCAAAACCCAGTGCTCTTTTTCTCCCTCTCTGCATTGTCTCACATTTATGCCTAATCAGGCCAGATTGTGCAGCTCGAAATTTGCTGCGGCCTTGAAGGCCACAGGCAGGTTTTGCCCCCACATAGTTACCCAGATAAGAGTCTCTCCGGAGATGTGAAAGGAAGAGAGAGAGCTGACTTTGCTGCTCTCTTATAAAGTGTTATCAGGATTATGGGACTGAATAACAAATGTATGATATCTGGGGATGACCAGATCTGTCCCATGGGATGGACTTTGTCTCTATGGTCTTCTTAAGGGAACCTGGGACCCCTCAAACCACCACAATATCTTACAAACACGTATGTAAATTAAACGGATTTTGAATGGGAGCTAAGGTTTAACTAAAGAAAGCTATTTTCACATGATTAAGTCTTTCTTATCTAACGTTTGTTTTGTTCTTGTCAAGACAGAGAGATTATATGGCAATTGCTGGGAGTTTTCATCAGTAAAAATGTCTTCTTGGATATTAGTTTCTGTAAGAGATTAACATAATTAAAGTAGAGGTGTTCAGCTGAGCTCCCTGAGCAACCCGTCTGTCCCAGCTGATGAGCCGTGGCAGTTTTAAATACTGGTCTTCTCTCCTGGGGCTGAGCTGACAAGGCATGGCTGTTTGCCTTTGTCTGTGAAATGCTCTGACATGTAAGCATTGCTCATGCTGCCTTTCCCTGTGGCTTTCAGATTAATCAACGGTAAGGGCTGTGCTGTATGTGTGCAGATAGGCCCAGGGAGGTTTGAATTAAAGGTAGTTAGGGGTGCTTGAAGACCGAAGAATTCCTTCCAAAACGGTGTTTTTTTCGTACATCAGAGTATGTCACTCAGTAATATTCACCAGCCTCCCCTCGTTCATCCCCAAATAACTATAAAGAATGAAACTATTATTTGAGGAAGTCATTATCTGTCAAGATCTGGAGAGAACATTATGTCACTTGAGGAGAGGCTGGGCTTAGCTCCCCCTCCAACAAAAAAGGCATTCAAAAATACACAGCAGCAATTGGTGACTCAGTGGTTATTTGTACTTAACTCCCCAAAGAAACATGATCTCTTCTTAACTCTAGTAATGTTCATTGAGGAACTATGTGACAAGTCATAAACCTGATATCTGAAAGTTTAATTTTCATAGGTAAGAGTTAACTCAAAAATCCCCCAAGATGAAACCAAATAGACAAATAGTTAACATTTCCATGAAGGCAGTGCTTACAGGTATTTATCAGAATTAATGGAAAAAGGTTTCACTGATAATTTCATACAAGGTTTTACGCTGCATAACATTATTTCTTAGGATTACTGCTAACTTCTCACTTGGTTTTGGCTCTAGAGTTTCAGCCATACACATCTGTAAGAACAAGAGGTATTATGATCTTTGACAACAAAGATTAAAGAGAATTAAAAGTGCAGAGACTGCATGCTTGCTACTCAGGGCAGGCTGTTGTGTGCCAGAATTTATTTGTACTGTGCCCGAATTTTGTGTGTCCATGGCAGTTGCTTGACTTCTGTCCTGCAGGACTCCCACCCCAAGGAAATGGCGAAGAACAACACTATTATAATGTAATGGTTATGGACAGTTTTTCCTTCAGGGGAGAGATCTAGAGTAGAGACGGTTTCTTCACAACCCTCTAGACTAGCCAAGTCTTTCAGGCAGCTGTCTGGAAGACAAACCGCCTGCCTCCTTAGTGCTCCCTCTGTGGAGAGCTTCTACCCGAACGGGTAGTAGAAACCCGCTTGTGCAGAGGCCCACAGTAAGATCAGCCCTCCGCGCTCCCCGAGCAGGCGAAAGTTTGCCGCAATCCACCTCTAGCCTCCTCCAACCACGTTTGGAGGCGGAGGGGTCGCCTAGGAGAGCGCCGCAGCGCGGGGCTGCCCGCCGCACGTTGCCAGGCGGCCAGAGGACGCGCAGACCAGGTTGCCGTTGGGGCGCGGCGCCGCCCCGCGGACAGGAGCGGCGGGCAGGTGAGGGCGTGTGGTCGTAGGGCGGGCAGGGCAGTGGCAGCCGCACCGCCGCGTCTGGCCCCGGCCTCCGCCATGAGCGCTCGACGCTGCTCGGGGTGCCACAGGGGGAGAGCGAAGAGTCGCCCCAAGGTAGACACCGGCGGGACTCGCATCGGCGCTCCCCAGGGTGGGCTGCGCTGAGCGGTCAGGGGCGAGGGATGCAGAGGGCTGTGGCGTAGCGGGTGCGAGCATTTCGGGTACTGTCACCGTGTACCCTGTGGATTAAAAGGGGGAAAGAAGCATCTTAAATCACTGAAATACCTGGAACTCAAGAGCAGTTTTGCGGAGTTAACCAGCTCATAAATTTTACTAACTCTGAGTACTTTTTGCAAGTGTCCCAGTGCTGCAGGAAGCTTAAAATACTCCTATTGCAGCCTTTCATCCCAGTTGCAAGGGGGTGCATTCTGGCAGTTCAAAGGTTGGTGCAGAAATATGTCAGCAGCGGTAGTTAAATCTTACCACTTTATAGCAAGGATAAATAATAGTGATTGTAGGATTTCCTGAGAGACCTTGTAGCAGACTTCTAGGGGCCTTAAAGAGGACCTACAGGAAAGATGGGGAAGGGCTCTTTCCAGCATGGGAAATGATGGGAAAAGGAGTAATGGCTTTAAAGTGAAAGAGGGTAGAATGTAAATCAGGTATAAGGATTAAATTCTTGACTGTGAGAGTGGTGAGACCCTGGGGTATGTTTGATGAGGTGCTGAAGCAGCCTGATCTAGTGGAGGGTATCCCTGCCTGGGTTGGAATTAGAAGAGTGTCACCAGCAGATCGAGAAAGGCGATTCTGTCCCTCTCCTCTGGTAAGAACGCATCTGGAGTACTGTGTCCAAGTCTGGAGATCTCAATACAGTAAGGACATGGCCCTGATGAAACAGGTCCAGAGTGGGTCATAAAAATAATCAGTGGGCTGGAGCACCTCTGCTACAAAGAAGGCTGAGGGAGCTAGGGTTGTTCAGCTTGGAGAAGAGAAGGCTGCAAACTGGACATTAGGAAACATTTTTTCACAGAAAGAGTGATCAGGCATTAGAATGGGCTGCCCAGGGAAGTGTTTAAAAGTTGTTTGGATGTGGTGCCTGGAGATGTGGTTTAGGGTGAACTTTGTAGAGTAGGGGTGTCAGTTGGACTCGGTGATTCAGAGGGTCTTTTCCAACCTGAATGTTTCTGTGATTCTGTGTTACAGTAAGTTGATAGTGCCAAAACCGTTAGCAACTTCTGTTTTTTTACAAAAAGGACATGATTTTTCTTCCCTAAAAAGACAGTATTTTTCCAGGGTAATTATTAGTTGTATATTGATTAATTGATAATTTCTGCTGGCTTTTGCTAAGTATGTGTGAAGGATACAGGGATGATTGAAGGACATTCCTAAGATTTAACAAAACCGTAAGGAGTAACTTTTGGAAACTTGAGACTCTGCCTAGAGAGAAATTTCCTCTCGCAGTAATATGGGAGAATAATTGTAGTGGTAGCCCAGCTTGAGTTAGTGTAAGTGCTAAGCATCAGATTCTCCATTGTTAAGTTCCCTTCAAAAGTAATCTCTTCAGAATGGCAGTAGTAGAGTGCATATTCATTTGCGAATAATGTATACTGTTTTTTCTTTTGTTAAATGTGAATGACTTCTTAATATGAAATACCCCTGGTAAATCCTTGAATTCTGTCACATCTTTAAGATGAAGTAAAATACTTTTTTTGCTTTCTCATCCTCATAGATTGAATATCTGAAGAAGATAAACCATGAGCTAAGGCAGCATGTCATACAACTGTTAGATAAGAGTCAAGTGGATAGATTCACCTGTAAAAACAATAATTTGTGTAAACTTGCTGTAATTGGCAAATTATCTGAGCAACTGGAAGAGGAATTGTTATTGAATACTACTGACAAGGAGCTTGAAGAAGCAAAGGTATCCACTTAGAAGAATTAATATTGCGCAGCGGTATTTTAATGTTATTTGCTATTATTATGGGGAGCTGTTCTGTGTGATATTTTGACCTTTTGGGTTGCGTTTCTAGCTTTCATCTCTTCTTTGAAGTATATTTGATGGGATGAAGGAGAAATATGTTCTGGTCACTGGTGTTTTTCCAAGTGTAGAATGGTGTGAGTGTTGAAATCATGCCTGCACTTGAAAAGAATGTCATTTCAGTGAAGACTGCTTTTGATTTCTCAGGGTAATGGCCAAGCTCATTTTATGCATGAGCAATTTAATAGTAGTGGAGAAAGCATATTTTTTGTTTACGATCAGTGTAACTATATTCTTATGTCTTAGCCCTTAGGTATCTTCATGCTGTCTCTCTTTTCAAACATTTCTCAATAAGAGAAATGGGAAAAGGTACCTCAGGCTACCTGTTTAATTCACTCACTTGAGACTAACTAATTTGTCATTAGTTTTCATAATCCTGGACTGCATCTGGAGACAAAACCTTTAACTGATTCACTTACAGATTAAGTTTCTTGTTACTAAGTAATTTTTTTTTAAGCTTATTCAGACTAGGAAGTGTGTACAAAATGCTTCTTTAGACTGGAGCTAAAATGATAGATTTTGCAGTAACAATTATAAAAAACTAATACATCACTTGCTCTCAATTTTTTTAAATGGCAGATTCAAATTCAACACCAACAGAACAAGATAAAGAAGCTAGAACACACTGTGAAAACACTGAAGTCTGTGAGTTAAACATATATCATTAATAGATATGTGGCTATGAAATCAAATAATTTCTATGTGAAAATTTCACTACAAGTGAAATGCTCTTGCTTTGTTTTCACTGATACTAGGCAAGTTATAGAATAGATAAACATACCTGTTTTCATTTGTACTTTTTAGTCTCTGGATGGATGAGAATTTGTTTCAGTTCTACAGCTAGCCTGTATTGATTTTGCTTTTGAGAATCTTAATACTTTTTCTTACAAAATTATGTATAACTGTTTTGAACTATAAATGACTTGCAAAACAGAAAGAAGTAACTTCTTTATAATTTCTGTCTTAATATTCTGTCTTCCTTCATCCATAACAGTACTGTTGGCATATTTTGAAATGCATCCAAGGTAGAAATATTTTCCAGTGTTAAAGTAACATTTGAATGTATTAAGTCAACTCATTCACTTGGTTCCACTAGAAATTGTTAGGGAATATTTGTATGTATTCAAGAGAATATCTTTCTTCAATTTAAAACTTGTCTCAAAATTCATGGTACTGGGAGGAGTTGTTGTTTTCTTTTCTGTACAAAATATCTGAGTTTATGCCACAGTCCTGCAAAGAACCCCCTCCAGAAAAATAAACAAAACAAAACAAAACACTCTGACTGTGTAAAGCTTACTGCTCAATTACCCTGGAAAGATTTTGGTCCTTCAGACAGAAAGTTTGGGATTCAAGAAACACCTACTTACATGATTAATTTGTAACTTCTCAAGGATTAAAGGACCTACTTCTATGTATGTCTTAAGAAAATTAATGAATTTGCAGAGTTTACTATTCTATAAGTACTTAATCTTTCATGAATCTAGGTACTTCCAACAGACAGATTGTAGTGGAGAGAGATTTGTTGTGCAGTTTTGAACTTTGGAATTGCAGTTCATCTTCAGAATCTGTTTTAGACTCACACATCACTTCTGGGATTTCAGCTGTACTTATTCACACATTATACTCATTTCAAAAAATCAGCTTTTGTGGATCTTAAGCAAACATAGTGGGCTAATTTCTTTCATATTTAAAAATTCATTAGCTATTCCAATAAAAATCTACTCAATTGTCCTCCTTAGTTTTTAAACAGATGTATTCTAATTTAATTAACATTTAGTTTTTATGTCCTTTTCTAGCCTGTTAGATTGAATTTAGAGGGGCATTCAGCTATAGTCTGCAATATAACAAAAATGAGAAAATACAGACATTCAGAAGTTACATTACTAAATGAATATTTAATTAGATGTCTGCTTCATTTTCATTTGGAAGAGTATGTTTACCTATTTCACATTGAAGTATCATTCCTTTAAAAAGTTCTGTTTTGGTGAATGAGTTCTCTCATTTTTGCACATGCAGGTTATTTTACAAACAGAAGCTGAAATAAATCAAGTGAAGTCACCTTCAAAGCTTGATGCCTTTATTAAGACATTGGAAGAGGACAGAGACTACTATAAAAGGAAGACTGAGAATTTACTGAAGATATTTAAAAACACATTTTCAAGTTGTAAGCAAATTTCTACTTGTGGCAGCATGTCCAAACAAAGTTCATCTGTTCAGGTGAGCTTGGAAAATGCTTTGAAAGGGGCCAAATGCATATTCTAAAATACTGTTTTACTTTATGCTAAATTACAAAAAACATAATTACCAGGAAGAAAAATTAGCTGATTGTAAACAGAGGGATGTATAAGATGGGAATGGGCCAATAATGTGAACTTAATTACTGTTTTACACTGCCTGCATGTATGTAACTTCTAATAGTTGCTGACATCTGCTTATGTTAAGTAATTATTAACATGATTGTCAGTACTATTTGTGGTAGACATTTCTTACTCAAAGTAGATGTCTATTTTAGAAAATGTTATTTGTATTTGGGCTCTAATACTAAGAAATGTACATGTACAGTCCTGACTGCCTTGAGCTTACTAGCTTGAAGGCTTATTCACTTTCATAAAATATCAAAACCAGGTATAATAAGAAAACATATCAAGTTTTGTTTCTCTGCTTTAACTTTCTATCTCTTAATATTCTTTAAGGGAGTGAGTTCTGATCCAGAAATTTTGAAAATATTGAGAGAATGTGAAGAACTTAAGTCAACACTGAAAAAATATGAGCGCTATGTGGCAGAAGTTCAGGGTAACTTGACAGTTTTAAGAGCTGAGAGAGAAAAAATTGTCAGTCTTTATGAACAGGTAATTTTATATAAATTAATTAAAACATCTTAAGGTGATACACAAGGAAAAAAAATTAATTTTTTTTTTTTTTGGTTTTTTTTTTTTTGGTGTGAGAAAGGAAAAAAAAAAAAGCAAAGCATTTGTCCCAAAAATAGAAAACAGTTATAGAAATTCTGTGATTTGAACCTGTCAATTAACTAAAAGTTTGTAAGGGCTGTTCTGAATTTAGAGTGCTTTTCCAGGTCAAAGAATATCTGCACAAATCATTACTTCATCTTTGATACTGCACAGTTTCTGGGATGTTCTGCTTTACCAGCTGTATGCTACAGTAATATATTACATCATCTATTCCATATTTCTGTTCTGCTGCTGTTTTTAAAAACAGGCACAGGAAGAGATTTCCCGACTTCGTCAGGAAGTTATCAAATGCCCCAGAACTCCTAAAAGTACTGTTGCAGTTCAAGCTGTATTAAGACGTGTGGAGACAGAAAGAGATACAGCACTGTCAGATTTCCAGAGGATGACTACAGAACGTGACAGCCTCAGGGAGCAGTTGAAGGTTTGATTCACCACCCTCAGCTCCTTAGTTATTTTAACCTGAGGACTACTTAGTGATGTAATTAAACTTGCTAAAGATTTCTATTCTAATACTGAGAGTTATATACAGGCATTACATGTCTGTAGTGAGTTCAGACTTGTTCTATATGTAATTTTCTTATTATTTGATACAGATTTCTCAAGAGACTGCGTTTAATGAAAAGGCTCATTTGGAACAGAGAATTGAAGAGCTAGAAACTGCTATTGAAAATGTAAGGGAAAATGATTACTTACAGAATTGTAGTACAAGTGGTTAATCCTGCAGGACAAAACCTGACTCCTTTCTGTCATGAAACAGCAGGCTGAGAGCAGTGGATGTTCTTTATCAAGTCTTTAGCAAGGCTTCTGACCCTTGTTCATGGTGTTCTTGTATCCCTTCTGCTCACTCATCTTACTATGGTCTGGACCTGCTGGGCAGCTAGATGGGGAAAAACTTAATTGGATGGTCAGTCTCTATCAGTTAGTGGTTAATTTGGCCTGTTAATATGGAACACCACAGAGGCTTATTCTTAGGCCTGTCTTATTTAACATCTTTATCAGTGACCTGAAGGAGGCCACAGAATATGTGCCCATAAACTTTGGATGTAACAACAAATTGGGGATTACTGTTGATATACTCAAGAGCAGGGCTGTCATCCACAGTGAACAGGATAGGTAGAATTAATGCGGAACTTGAATCTTGTGAAGCTTGCTAAAGATGAATGCCAAGTTCTGAATCTGGGAAGAAGACCCACTAGCACCAATACAGGTTGGGAACCAATGGGTTTTGGAGCAATAATGCTGAAAATTCAGCTTCTGGAGTCCCTGGTGTACAGCAAGCTGGGTGTGAGCCAGCAGTGCACCACGGTGACAAAGAAGGCCAAGAGTATACTAGACTGTAAACAAGACACAGCCACTCTCAAAGGTAAGTGATTGTTCCCCTTTACTGAACAGTCATTAGACCACATCTGGAATATACCATATCCAGTTTTGCCACCATGATACAAGAAACACGTTGCCAAACTGATGTGGGTTTAGTAGAGGGCTCCCAGTATACTTAAGGGTGGAACACTTCTGCTCTGAGAGCAGACTGCTGGAAAAATATTCCAAAAGGGCAGAATGACATGAGTTTCTGAGTAGGTTGAGAGCTGGCTGAACAACAGAGTACAGAGGGTTATGATCAGTGATGCAGGGTCTAGTTGCAGACCTGTAGCTAGTGGTCAGTACTGGGTCCAGTCTAGTTCAATATTTTCATCAGCCTCCTGAATGAAGGGACGAAGTGTACCCTCAGCTAGTTTAATGATGATGCACTGCCATTCAGCAAGACCTGAATGGACTGGAAAGTTGGGCAGAAAGTAACCTCATGAAGTTCAAAGAAGGCACCTGGGGAGGAATAATCCCATGTACCAGTATAGGTTACTGGTTGGCCTACTGGAAGGCAGCTCTGCAGAGAAGGATGTGGGAACATGGGTGAACAGCAGGTTCACCATGAACCAGAAGTGTGCTCTTGTGGCAAAGAAGGCAAACATTTTTCTGAGGTGCATTAAGAAGATTAAGACCAGCAGGTTGAGGGAGGGTTTTTTTTTCCCCCTTCTCTGCCCTGGTGAGGCTGGGCCTGGAATATTGCATCCAGTTCTGGGCTCTGCAGCTCAAGAGGGACAGGGAACTACCAGAGAGAATCCAACAGAGGGTCACAGCAGACTGAAACATCTCTCTTAGAGGGAGGCTGAGAGACCTGGGGCTCTGGCCGGGAGAAAACAGAGCTTATCTTATCAATGCCTATAAATAACCAAAAGGAAGAAGTCATGACCATGGGGCTGGACTCTTTTCAGTGGTGGCTAGCAATAGGACAAGGGTCAGTGGGAACAAACTAGAACACAGGAAGTTTCACTTGAACTTAAGGAGAAACTTACTATCTTTGAGAGTGATGGAGAACTGGACCAGGCTGTCCAGAGAGCTTGTGGAGTCATCTCTGGAGACTTTCAAAACCTGCCTGCACGTGTTCCTGTGCAACCTGATCTCTAGGTGAACCTGCAAATATTCACTATGCATCTTATGTCAAGTATGTGATTAAGACTAACTTGCTGCTCACAGTACTCAGAGCTATTTAAGCCTACAGTGTATTCATTGTAGATGCACTCAGTTTAATATTATAATCCTTTGAACTAGACTTATGAGCCTAGTTAAAAAGCTGAAGGAGGAAGAGAAAATGAGCCACAATTTATAAGCACAAGATCTAGAAAAAATACACTACAGAAATGAATGTCTATTTAAAAATTAAGTCCAGGAGAGCTGGACTAGATGATCTCCAGGGGTCCCTTCCAACCCCTACCATTCTGATTCTGTATCTGGGCTTGTTCTGCCTGAAGTAGATGTGGGTTAAGGAGCGGATAGGTCCTACCTGACAGTACTTATTCAGAAGTCAGAAACAGGCTTTTCATAGCAGTGCCCAGTGGAAGGATGAGCAGTAGTGGACATCAGTTGAAATGAGAAGGATTCAGGCTGAATACAATGAACTACTTCTCTCATATTAGGACAGTTGTAGTCTCTAGCCTTGGAGATTTTCAAGATGAGACTGAACAAAGACCTGAGCAACCTAGCTCAGAGGTGCCTTGCTTTGAGCAGGAGTTATGACTAGAGACCTCCTGGAGTCAATTCCAGTTATGTTGTATATTATTAAGACCTGATGATCTAAAACTAAATGTAATTGTACTGTTCTGGCAAGTCCTATTTAGTAGCGTTTTAGGTTACTTGTGTGTGCAATTGTTTGCTAACACAGAAAATTAAAACATTAATAAAATGAATATAAATCTTAAGCACACCTACAGTCTTGGTAGAACTTCATTTTTAAATAGATTGACAATTTCTGTAGTGTACCTTTCTTCTAAGTCTTGTGGTTATAAATTGTGGCTTATTTTCTCTTCCCCCTTCAGCTTTTTTAATTCTACCAGGCTCATAAGTCTAGTTCCAAGGATTATAATATTAAACTGAGTGCATCTATGATGAAGAATACACTGTAGGCTTAAATAGCTCTGAGTACTGTGAGCAGCAAGTTAGTCTTAATCACATACTTGACATAAGATATCTAATGAATATTTGGAACAGTTCTTGTTTAGGTACATCATCTTATTTCTTCATTTGTTATCCTTTAAGGGCAATACATCAATATGAAATTAAGGGCATTAGTGTGAAAAGCTTACTGCATACCAGAGGCTTGTTAATCTTGTCTCCCGAACAGGGGTTTCTCCCTTCATACACTCATAATAATGGTTTCTGTTTTGTTATTTTGCATCAAAACTATTAATGCCAAACATTTTTGCCCTTGGGCATAATCCCAACCTAAAATTTACATTAAAAAATGAAAATTTTGTCAGAGATCTGAAAGACAAGAAATTGATGGTCCTTTAGAGGAAGTAAAAATCACATTTCAGCTTTTTGCCAACTGTAGGCTTGGAGTCAAGCCCTGAGTAATGAGATACTTGGGCATTTTTTCTTCAGTAAAAGATTCGTGCTAAATACAGAGTAGAATTTGAACTAATTCTTAATTGAGAAGTTTTGTGTAGGAATCAACTCTGGTTTTGGCTTTTAATGTTTAATTATATTTATAGTTAGATAGTGAACGGCTAGAACAGATGTCCAAAGTGGCACTAATGAAAGACACCATCAGTTCTCTGGAAACTGAGATTAAAAGATGGACAAGAAGAGCACTGGATTCTGAAGCTGAGCTGAGCCAAAAGGAAACTGAGTATATTTCACTTAGGTAAGTAGAAGTATATAATTGCATTAATTCAATGAGTAACATCAGCCTGTGTTCATTGTTTTTCATAACTCTTATATAACTCAACAGGAAATGAACTTACAATACTTATGAGCCATCCTTTTTGGAATGAAATTGTTTTCCTCACTGCTTATTTAGATGTCAACATTCTTGGCTTTTTGATATGCTGATATGCTGAAAACCATCTTCAGTGAAAAAGGAAAATTCACTCTAACTTAAAGTTAGGAGCTTTTTATTAGAAGCTTCAGAGATTGTTTTTTGGTAAATTGCACTTTTTTTTTCATAAACTGTTTTTATAGAGGCAAGCAAACACAAAGATTGATGAGTGGCGTGTGTACTTAATTTCAAACACCATTTTCTTAATCTTGGAGCTTTTTCATGAGAGGAAATAAAACTGAAGCCTTGCATAGGGTTTTTGGCTTGCTATGCAACTGGAGTTACTAACCATAATTAGAAGCATGTAGTGAGACTAGACTGAGTCAGAGCCTTCAGAGAAGAAAGTATAGGTCAGATGAGAAAAAGGGTAATTTACTAAGTGGAGGGAAGGATCAGTCACATGTGAAGTTTGTCTGGTGAGATGTGAAGGACTAAATAAGACTGAACTAGGCTACAGACTGAACAGTCTGTATGAGAATATACTGCATCTTTTTCCTCTTGTACAATTCATGTAGTTAATTAAATACAACTCAGGCAACCACTGTCCCAGAGCTATTTGTCCTTGCAAGTGACTGGTGCAGTCAACACAAGTGTGTTTTTT
>WAAF01004049.1:130649-366917 GCA_013400475.1 Tricholaema leucomelas | reverse complement strand
AAGCAAGATGGAGTCCAGCCAGCAGCCTCAGCTTCTCCCCAGCAGGCAAAGAGAAGAGGACAGCCCAGCATGAAGTGCAGAGCCGAAGTGACCTTATCTTTTGTTTTGGTTTTCTTCCTTACACATCTCAGCAAGACTGTGAGTGAAGTAAACCTCACCATTGTTTTCATTTCTCAGCCTATCATTTAGTTCTTCTCACCAAAACATTCTAGCTAGCTTCAAACTAGCACAGCACCCAGCCTCAAAACCGTAACAGTAGTATATATCCTGTATCGTATGTTGTACCTTTTTGTATTGTGGGAGTAAAGGAGATGGATACAGAAATTATTCCTGTAGTGCCAAGGTGTATGGTCTCACTTCCAAAATTACAACTTCATTGTGTTAGAAGTCTTCTATTATTTTCTATAGATGCAATTGACATCATAATTTCTTGAATGCAATGCTGAATTTGTGAAGGGAAAATAAATGTAACCTATAGCTAGTTATATCTAATGTTAGAACTGACTGATGCTGTAAAAATGTCTTGTTCTCTGTTAATTACAAGTTTCAAACTCCAGTGATTTGGATTTAAATATTTCATTTGGGATGAATGTTTTAACTCAAATGAATAAGCATTTCATTGAAAGTGAACTTAATTTAAACAGGCATTTTGGCCAAAGTGTTTAAGACACTTCTGATGTGACTACAGAAAGAGTTGTTTTGTCTGCATTAAAATGCACATTGTTTTAAAAGTCCTATACTCCTGGTACAGAAAAGAAGGGACTGAATTTTTGGCAGGTAGATCAGTCTGTGTGTTGTTGCATTATTTTGATTGTTCCCAGGAACTGTGTCTGAATTAAGTGTCCTTAAGAAATCAGCTTGTGACAGCTGAACAAAGGCTTTTCAGAATTTGGCACCTGAGGCCTCAATTAATCTGACTGAAGCATGTTCCAGTCTAGATTCATTTGTATTTTTCAGAATTCCTCCATAAGTATACATATGACATATTTTCAGAGTGCCTGATTTGAGACTTGAGTTATTAGTTTGCAGAAGTGTTGAGCACTCACAGCTGTGTAGCCATCCGTGGTTGGTGGTTTTTGAATGTGTACTTCTTTCTACCCTGAAAATATAGGTCACAGTTTGGGCATCCAAAATAATCAGATAGCATTTTTAGTTGATCTTTCTGCCTCCGTTTCTTCTTTGTAAAACAGTGAGAACACTTAGAATTACACTATGCTTGAGGCTGAGAGGTACCTCTGGAGGTCATCTTGTCCAACTCCCCTTCTCAAGCAGGGCCATCTAGACCCAGTCACCCAAAACCATATCTAGATGCCTTCTGAATATTTCTGTGAAATGGAACTCCATAATGTCCTTGAGACAACTTGTTTCAGTGCTCTGTCACCCTCAGAGTGGAAAAAAAGTGCCTCCTGATGTTCAGAGAGAACCTGCTGTGTTTCAGTTTGTGCTGTTGCCTCCTGTCCTACCATTGGGCACCACTGAAAAGGGATTAGCTCTGTCTTCTTTGCACCCTTCCTTCAGATATTTCTAGAATCATAGACATTTATAAGATCTTTCCCTGAGCCTTCTCCAAGCTCAGTGGTCCCAGCTTTCGCAGCTTTTCCTCATAGCAGAGATGCTCCAGTTCCTCAGTCATCTTCAAGGCCTCTCACTGGCCTCTCTGAAGTGTATCCATATCCCTCTTGTACTAAGGAGCGCAGAATTGGACCCAGCCCTCCAGATGTGTTTCACCAGTGCTGAGTAGAGAAGAGGGATCACCACCTGGCAATATTTTCTATAGTGGAGCCTCGGACACTATTAGCCTTAGTTTTATCAAGGGCACATTGGTGGCTCGTTTTTAGTGTGCCACCAGGACATCCACCACGACATCCAGTTTTCTTGCCAAGCTGCTTTCCAGCTTGTGTACTAGTGCCTGGGGTTGTTCGTCCCCACATAACAGGACTTTGCACTTGGTTTTGTTAAACCTCATGAGGTTCCTGTCAGCCCCTTTCTCCAGCTTATCAAAGTCTCTCTGGAGGGCAGCATGACCATTTGGTATATCAGCCACTCTTCCTAGTTTTGCATTATCAGGGAAATTCCCAACAGTACTCTCTGCCCCATCATTCAGATATCAGTGAAGACATAATGCAGTACTGGACACAGTATTAACTCCTGGGGCACACCACTAGTTACCAGCCTCCAACTAGACTTTGTGCCACTGATCGCCACTCTCTGGGCCTGACTGTTCAGACAGTTTTCAAGCCACCTCACTGTTCATCCAGTCCGTGTGTCAACAGGAGTTTCAGAGGCCATACTGAACTTAAAGTAGACTTCTGCTGCTCTGCCTTCATCTACTAGGCCAGTCATTTCGTCAAGCTTGACTATCCAGCAGTAAAGCCATGCTGTCTACTGATAACTTTCTTGTCTTTGATGCGCTTGGAAATGGTTTCCAGGATTGGTAGCTCCATCAGAGCAAGGTTTGAACATGATCATAGCAGATTTCAGAGCCATACATCTGAAAATACGAGGTGAAAATCAGAGAATCTTTCATGTTGTGTTTTGAAATAGGGAAAAGTTCTGTGGGAAAAATACATGGATGTATGTTATGACATCACCAAAAGACTGAGCTACACATCATGGTATTTTGGCTGTTTTATCTCCTGGAAGTGATTAAGAAGTATCATTCAATAAGCCAAATTTAAATAGTAATTTGTGGCCTGCATAAGTTTTAAGAGGAGTAAGGTACCCTTTAAGATGGGTTTTTGTGTTTCACCTCTGGAAATGAGATGCATGTAGATCATATAAGGATTGATTCTCTGACCATTTAAAGGTAAATGTAGTGTGCAACACCTTAATAGCCAAATAAAGACAGGGAGAGACACCCTTTAGAATTTGCTTT
The DNA here is from genome assembly GCA_013400475.1 of Tricholaema leucomelas. Taxonomy (NCBI): domain Eukaryota; kingdom Metazoa; phylum Chordata; class Aves; order Piciformes; family Lybiidae; genus Tricholaema lacrymosa; species Tricholaema leucomelas. The sequence continues at coordinate 364,042 of WAAF01004049.1, read as the reverse complement.
TTTTGTTGTTACTCTATTTGTAATTTCGAAGCACCACTGAATTTTTAAATGCATCACTCATTCATTTTATGTAAAGTTCATTTAAATATAAAAAGGATTTCAGAAAAAAATAGTAATATCAGGATATCAATCTCTTTCATCAGCCATTACACACTGTAGGCTATATATTGTTTCTGTCTATTTTAATTCATGTTTAAGCCTTTATTGTTATAATACCTGAGAAAGTTATTTTTAACAATGTAGTTATTTGCTGTTTAAAGATAGATAGTTTTGAGACAAGTCAATTAAGGCGTTGATCTGAGGAATAATATAGTTGTAGAAGGTTCAGTGTTTTCTTAAAGGGGAGCTTCTGTGATGTTCTTTTATGCTTTAGAGGTGTATCAAAATAATTTTTACTTCAAATGGGTTGAATTAATAAAAATGAGACCTTTTTGCTTGTTTCTAGATAATTTTTCAAGACAAGGCCTTGCACAACAAGAGGAGATCTGTGCTTTGAAAGAAACAGTTGTACAACTTAATAAAGAGAAGGCAACTTTGCAGAACTCTCTGGAAGAAGGAAGAGAGAAGATTGCCACTTTAGAGGAAAGCCTGTCAATTAAAGTATGTTCTAACAAGTTAGTAGTCCTTGTGAAAATAGAGAAAGGATCTGTTTAGTCATCACACCTCACTTGTTGGTATCTGCAGCAGTGCTCAGTGCTGACCTAGTTCTGTTCCACTTTCAAGGTACCAGTAAAACTTATGTTGATTTAAACAGCAGTAGGTTTGAGTAGCATTGGGCATCTCATATTTGCTGTTTTGTGTAGTTTATTCTTATTAAGAGAGGAGACTTTAAGTACTTTCATGAATTGATGAAGACTGAATTAGCCAATAGTTTATCATAAAATTTAGTCAAATTCTTCCTTGGGGTCCAGTGATGTTAGAGGTACAGACTGCCCAATAATACTGCCTTTTTTGTCATTGAAGAAGTACCTTAAGGTACTAGCTTACCTAAGAAAAACACAGTAGTTTATTGCTTAGTGTGACTTCAAACTGTATAATGAAGCTGCTTTGTTCTGCTGAACCATTATTTTTCACTTCTCCTTAAGTTACCTGGATATTAACTTCGGGTAAACTAAAGAAAGTATTTTTCAACTGTTGATTCTTAACTCAATAATTTGCAATGATTTTTAATAAAATCTTAAAAGATACTGCAGGCTAAGCTATAATCATCTCACCATAAGCACTAACTTTGCATTTTGAAAATGATAAAATGTAAAGTGCTGTCCATTTTAGAGGAGAGCTGACTGTCTCTCAGCTCTCTTACATCTCCAGTGGAAGACAGGTGTTTAAGAGGAGGCTGGATGAGGCACTTAGTGCCATGGCTTAGTTAATTAGAAGGGTTAGGTGATAGGTTGGACTGGATGATCCTAGAGGTCTTTTCCAACCTGGTTAATTCTGTGGTTCTGTGAAGACATTTTCTTAACCTGTTTAGGCTTCTTATAATACCTGTATCCAAAGACAAGGCAAGAAAGTGACACACTTTGTGCTACCTTCTTTATGAAAATACAGTTCCAGAATTCTTGCTTTATCAGTTACAAACTACCACACTCTAGTAGTGTATTCACTGTAGAAAAGCTATGATAACTCACCTAATAGACAGAAGAGATAATTTAGGAGCGTAAGCCAAATGCAGCCATTAGAACCACAAATATAAACCAGGTATTGTCTATTCCACAGAAGTTAATAATGTTTGTTCCTTTATTTGCCAAATTAGATTATCAGAATTTTTGGCTCTAAACAGTACATGATAAAATTTGGAAAAAGCACAATGCATTTTGCATTAGTTACATTAATCAGTTAACTGAATAAAATGAAAATGTAATATTCTTTTTCATTTATACTGCGGAGTAGTGAGAGGTTTATTTTCATTTTTTATTTCTTTTCAAGGAGAAAATAATTTCAGATTTGAAGATTATGATTTCTGAATTGGAACGTTCCACAAAGTAAGGATAAAATGTCAAGGTCATTATTAAATTCTGATCAATGTAAAACATAACGAAAACTTAATCAGAGGATGTGCTAATGTATAGTTGTTTTCTTAAAGTGATGCAGCTTTGTTTCATGTCTTGCACATTTAACCACTGGAAAAGCTGTTGTTTCTACTAGGATGGGCACTGTTGTCATACCTGAAGTATTTATTGTTTGCTGCATAGAAAATCTACTGAAGCACTCTGTGTCTGTGAGAAAGATATCACCAGTTTGCATCAGCAGCTACAAGAAATCAACAAAGAACTTGCACAGACTAACAAGAACAGAGAATCGTTAGCTCAGGAGACTGACAGGTTACAAGAGCATCTTTCTAATGTTAAGGAAGAAAATCAGGTATATTTGTGCAAAGAGCCCTTGAATAAAAAGAGAAATTGTACATAGAATTGTTAAGCCTTCATATGAAGTAAATCTGCAAACTAATTTTTGAGCTGATTTTTCAAACTCTGAGGTTTTTCTTACTGTGCAGTTCAGTAGCATAACAAGGACCAGCTGTTCTTAGGTGATTGTTTGGATATTTATGTTAAGGAATAGCCAAGTAGTGTTTGCTTTTTTTATTTCTTGATCTTCATGTAAAAATACTGTAGCAATTATAAATATTGCTTATATGACAAAGTGCTATAAAGGAGGCTGTGAGTATTTATTAATACTGTGCTGTGACTGGCCCAGAGCACTTAGACAAGCTTATGAATTTGACTTGCTAATAATTTAACACAGTAAAGGTTTTGATAAGGTAAAAAACTTTATTAATAGTATTGTATTTATTTATAAGTGGCTTTTGGATAAAAGATGTTGGAAATATTTGGTTATAATACAACATTACATTATCTAGTGTGTTATTTACCTGTGTACAGTTACTAATGAAAATAGTTAAAATACTTAAAGCGTCATCTGATGCACATAAAAAGTTCATAGAATAAATATGTTTTCCATGCAACCAGAAACTAAACTTAGTATCTAGTGGTTCATCACCATGTAATGTTCTGTCTTCTTCAAGGTGGTACTTCATCTTTCTTCCCTGCACTTAATCTACTCCTTAGCATCTTTGTCTTTGAAAATACTTTCTGCTTACCTTTCTCTTCCTGTAGAAGTGCTGCCTAGTTTTGAAGGAGCAAATTAACTTCACCTGATCTTAGGTATATACAAGTTTTAAGTCATTAAGGCTCTCTTTTAAGTGAAGAAAAGTCCTCCATTTTACCTGGCTCTCTCTTCATTATAAACTGTACAGAACTAGTTTAGAACAGGTGCCTTATTCTGCAGAATTCTGCCGGTTGGGTGAGACAACTCTCGTTCTAAGTAATTCTTGTCTCAAACATACTAATTGCTTCTCTTTAGTGCTTTCTTTGAGTGTCTTAGAAAAGTTGAGATTCATAGTAACTCTGAATTGCAGTTGATATTGATGAGGTCAGCTGATAAAAAACACATCCTCCTGTTGCTGCTTTGGAAAGCTTGACTGTTTTCATTGCAGTGCCTGGATGCTTGTAAAAGCAGTTAGAAACAAAAAGTCCTAACCTCACAAGATCATCTACCTTTTAATAGGCTTACTTCTATGATATGTATTGATTCCTCTAGGGTCTTCCATTAATTAGGTGATGCTCTATAAGTAGTAGCATTCTTATTTCTTGGGCTTACTGGAAGAGATTTCCAGACCACCTTACTCAACAAGTTACATCTCTTTCACAATAGGAATAAGAGATTTTTCATAGCCTTCTCCACACAGACAGACACACACCTACTTTCCCCTGGTTCTCACAGATGAAAGTTCTAGTAATCTTGTAAGGAAGAACTGTTTCAGAATAGAGCAGTTAAAGACAGCCTTCCTGCAGTTTTTTTCCCCTTGTTCTGTTTTGTTTCTCGAGCAATAGTTGGCAGATATTGGGTATGTGTTTTGCTAAAACTTGACGTATTCCTGCTGATTAGGAAATAACTGCTTAATTAGTTAATTCATTTTTAAGCCATCTTATGCTTTTTTAAGTCTGAGCTTTTAAGAGACTGTAACATACGAAAAAGATGGGAACTGACTTTGAGCTCTGCTGTTTAAATGAGGCAGGCTATTTTGCTATGACCATCTAGAGGCTAAATACACCATCTGTGTTTTTCTTCTTAATTGCTACATTCTTTTATTGACATTTTTCTTCCTTTAAAGAAGATTTAGCACTACTTGTAAATTAAAGGAGTAAAATTCTTGTTACAAATGCAAAATGTTGTTTACAGAAATATACATGATTTAGATCTTATATAGTCCTTAAATAATGAGTTGTTAGAGCCATAGGTGTTAGATATGCACTAATCCTATTTTTTTGTAAAGCTAGAAATGTGATACTTTAACCTTATAAATGATTTTTTTCTTCATAGGTACTATATGAAAAAATAGCAAAGTATCAAAATGAGCTGGAAGATATGAAGTTGAAAGCTCAGGATTCAAATACAGATATTGTCAGACTGAAGGGTATACTGAAGTCTAAAGTAAGTAGATGGATTAAACCTCCCAACAAAAACTTTTTAAAAATGAAAATGAAATTTTAATGATACCTCCATGGAAGAATTTGGGGGTTATCCAAAACTTATGTTCATTCTACTAAGATTTTTATCAGTCTGAAAACATTTTATCAGCTGTTTCTGCAGTACATAAGTAATGAAGAACATTTTGTTGTGAATTACGTATTTATATATATGTATATATATATACACAAATGTGTGTGTTTATTGAACTTCAAAATTCAGACTGAATAGTACAGAGACTTGGAACTCTTGCCTTTGCTACCATATGATATCAATAGTAACAAAAACATTTCTGCAATGTATTGTTATACCTCATGTTAATGATGTTAACCTAGCCATCTTTAACAGGTATCTTTTGAGCACTAAGATGCCACCATCTTGAAAAAAACAATGATTCCTAAGAAGTCTCTCAATTTTTTGGCTAAATAGCAAAGTTTTCAGTGGAAAGAGAACACATGATACTATGCCATACCTGTAGATCTATAGATATTGCTGTTTTGTGAAGCTTCCATAAATTCCTAAACAAACAAGTTTTATGTGTTAGGAGAGAGAGAATGGTGAGCTACTGGAGAATTACCAGACAGCCTGTGAACGAGGAGAAAGCTGGGAAGCAAAATACTATCAAGCAGAAGCAGATTGTAGCTCTGTTAGGCTGGTGCTGATCAATGCAGAGTCTGAGAACCGCAGGCTAAAAGAGAAAATGGAGCTCCTTGAAACAGAGATGGAACAAGTAAGTTGAAGTTGTTCTTCCCATAATTCACCCTTGAAATGATCTGGGAGCATTTTAAGAGTCAAATTGTTTAAAATTATGCTCAATGCCTCTTCTAAATTTTGTCTTTGGATTCATAGCATTTATGTGTAAGGCACATTTCTAAAACATAAGCTTTTATTAAAAAATCTTCATATGCTTAGCAGAGCTCTTTCCTTATTTTTCCTTGCAAATAATTTTCTGTTGACCTTTATTTTTACAAAAACCATGCAATTAATGTTTGTTAGGCAAATTTTAAAGAACTCAAGTTGGATAAACTTTGAAAAATTGTTCATATGTACTTAGATTATTCAGATATTTTCAGTATTATTCTGACACCATCCTGTACATCCTCTGCTCCAGATGAGATAATTTCTTCACAGACTTCCAGCATTCTTTTTCAGCCTCTATGCCTCTTCCATACACCATGAGTAAAGCTGCTCTTTGACAACTGCCTATTTATTCTAGCCAAAAGTGCGTTGTCTTTTGTATGCTCGTGGAATCCTCTTTGATTCTTTAGATGGAGAAAGGCTCCAGTATGTGATATTTGTCTGAAGCTTTCATGAGATCTGATATGACTAAGCCTTCCTTGATCCTTCTATGAGATTGTCAGTAAAAATGCTTGCTGGGACTGTTGAGAGCAGCAAAAGTTTCAGGAGAGAAGAATTCAGAAATGCAGCTGGGGAGTTGGAGCAAAGTCTGGAGCTGAGAAATTTTCACTAATTTTTTCATACCTTTGAACCAGTAGCCCTTTATCTGCTATGTGTAATCTTCAGATAGGGCTCTTACATAGCATTCCACTGCAGGAATCTGCATTGCCAGATTGTAGTATATATATATATTTATTTTCAGAAGTGGAAATTAAGCCTGGTACTGAATAATATAATTATTTCAGTGTTTCTAATACTGCTTATTTTTGTATAACTTATGCTTTTTNTTAAAAGCAAGGTGAAGCAGCCAAGCAAAGGAAGGGTGAGGCTAGAAAGCAAGATGGAGTCCAGCCAGCAGCCACGAGCTCCCCAGCAGGCAGAAGCTCCCAGCGAAGAGAAGCAGCAAGTGCCCTAATCTTTGTTTTGTCTTTCTTCTTTACACATCTCAGCAAGACTGTGAGGGAAGTAGACCTCACCATTGTTTTCATTTCCCAGCCTATGATCTAGTTCTTCTCACCAAAACATGCTAGCTAGGCTCAAACTAGTACAGCAGTTTTCAGTATTCTTTTTGTTCTGAAATACAGAAGTAGAATATCAAAACTGTTCATTGGCAAAGGAACTGGATTTTTGCATTTACAGTTGGTAGAAAATTGCATCTTCTGGATTGAAAAAAAAAATTGTTTAGTTTGGTAAGCACAAAAAAAATGCATTTTGCTTAGTGAAGTGAAAAAAAAAAATTCTGTTTTTTTCCTTCTCCCCCATCTTTTGGCCTATGATCTGCGTTCTCTTAGTATGTTCCTTCTTTGAACACATAAGCAGTTATCCTCTGAAAATTCTGAGGAATATGCTGGAGGAGGAGGGTTGGTTGTTAGGATGCCTCAGTTCAAAGATTTACCATGAGGTTTGAGTGAGCAGTACTGTGCTTAATGTAAACTAGATTTGAGTGAATTACAGACAAAAGTGTTCACAGCGTCCCAGACGGATTCAGATAAACATAGTAAAATGCACACATGAAAAGATAAAAGAAAAATAGTATCTAGCTAAGATTAAAACAGGCAGGTCTCTGTGTCTCTGTAGCTGCCTCTATACAGATTTTCCTCACTCACCATTTCTGGAATAGTTTTATTTTAATTTTATTTTTGCACAGCTATGTCTCAGGTACATCCATTGTTCCCTTTGCAGTGGAACATACTAGGATATTCTTTTTTAAGTTCCCCTAAGATACATAGATACTTAATCTCTTGGTTTGGATTTTATTCATTTTCACTTTCCCCCCAGATTTATTCTTGATACTCTGTTAAGTATCAGTAAATATAATTTATACTCTGTTGAGTATACCAGGTATAATTTCCTGTGTGCAAGTATTTAATCAGTACTTTCTTGCCTCACCAAAATGTAAAGCTTCCTTCCACTTTTTTAGTGATTCTGTTGCAGTCTGTACATTTTAATAGCATTTTGTCATTTCTATCAAGCACATTGATATTCACATATATATATATAAACACACACACATTCTTTGAATTTATAAATCTGACACAGAATTTTAACTGAGGGCAAATGAGAACAAATTTTGGTCATTGATTCCAGACTTCCTTCCTTCTCTAAGCTTAACAGACAGACAGACATCTAAAACTTTAAAATCTTTGTTTAGCTGCGGAGCAAGTGCAAGTCATCTGATTCTGAAATAGAGCTGCTGAGAAAACAGTTGGGAACTGAAAGAGCATCTATGAAAAACCTGGAGTTTTTGCTTATGTCCAGCCATGAGAAACAGTTTCAGTCTCAGAGAGCAACACATGAAAAGGACTCTGAAATTCAGTTTCTCAAGGAACAGCTTTCTTTAGGAGAAAATAAACTGTGAGTAACTGACTAAGAGAATAATGCAAGTTTTTTCATTCTTCTCAAGTGTATATATATAGAGAGATGGTTTTATATCTAGCTGTATTTTCAACTGGCTGATGTACCTTGCTTACTTTAGCAGCAGAAGCAGCAGAAGATAATAAAAACACTAAACCCCTGCTTCTGATTCCTCAGCTATACCCCATTAGATTTTTTTTTTCTGTGTAGTGTTGTATTTTACTAAAAAACAATTTATAATTGCAATTTCATGGCATATCTGCCCTTTTAATTTTGCATAATTGTGTTTGGCAACATACTTGGAGGATTATAGCTGCTATCTAATTAAAGTGTATGGACTTTACAGTGCTATGCAGAGTCAAGATTTTACTCATCTCAGAAACAGAGCAGCTCAGCTAGAGTCAGAACTGGATATCACCAAAAGACAGCTGGAGACTGAGCACTTTGAAAGGCAAGTATATGTTTATTGAGTGCCCTGCATTTAATTGGAGTGACATGCAATATAGTACTAAGACTTAGACTAATTAGTAGGATAAGCAGAAAGTTTGGGTTTGCTCAGCTGTTGTATACCCTGTGTTGACAGGCTATTCACGTCACTTCAGTCCATGCAGCTGTTACACATGCTGTCCAAATTAGTTATCTCAGTTCCCTTTATTGTTAATGTAAGGAGATAGTGGGATAAACTGCCCTCTGGAATTGTCTGGTTTAGGATGGGATAGATCACTTTCCTGCATATACTTGTTGGTCTTTATTCATTTATAGTGATGCCCAGTGTAGGCAACTAGTTGACTGCAAGTGATTTATAGGCTACTAAGTTCTCTGTTATCAATGGCTACCTATTGGTTACACCTGCAATACTTCTACTAAACCAGGTTAAAGTGTCAACTTGAAGAGTGCACACTACTGTGTACTTGTCCATACAATCTGGTAGCACACACTCTGGAATTACTTTAGCCCACTCGTGCCAACCCACATTTTCCCAGGTACTGCCTGAGGCAAAGAAGGTGCTAAGGATGGTTCCCGAATGTCAGTATGGCCAAAGGAAGTTCTTTGTCTTTTATAATGGGAAGAGTTTAACAATATGTACAAGCTGTTTCATGTGATTTGGCCATGCAGAGAATGTCCCCTGAAATGCTTATGGAGTTTATCTAGGCAGTCTTGGTGTCATAAATATTGTTTTTATCTGTGTAACAATAGTACTCTACTTCTAGGATATATTGAGGATAAAATATTACATTGTCAAGCATTGTTTTGGGTATATAAAAGAGTTAAAAGAAGCAGAGTGATGTGATGATAGTACAAGTTTGACGATCAAATGTTGTCTTTAATTGTAATACATTTTTTGTCGGTACTCTGTTCTCTTGTAAGTAAAGACAAGGGTTTTGGAGGAGGCATTTCAATACCTGATTTTAGATCTTTTAACAATAGATTTCTTCAAATGTTTCAGTTTCAGATTGGACTCTCCTTTAACCTGAAGTCATGGCAGAATCTTCTGGGTTAGATGTGCAAGTCACTTTAAAAAAGATGGCGTCATTTGTGCTCCTTCAGCTACATAGAATGAGCATACAGGCTGTATGCTAGTATAGTAGTAACATTCACAGAATTAGAGGGTGGTAGGGGTTGGAAAAGACCCCTGGAGATCATGTAGTCCGACCCCTTTGCTAAAGCAGATTTCCTTAAACCAGATTGCACAGGATCATACCTGGGCAGATTTTTAATCTCTCCAGAGAAGGGGACTCTGCAGCTTGTCTAGGCAGCTTGTTACAGTGCTCTGTCACCCACAAAGTAAAGAAATTTCTCCTTAAGTTCAGGTGAAACCTCCTGTGTTCTAGTGTGTACCCGTTACCCCCGTCACTGGGCAACACTGAAAAAAGTCTGGCTTCATCCTCTTAATATTTTTCCTTTAAATGCCCTTTAGATATTTGTAAGCTTTGACAAGATCCCCTCTCAGCTTCTTCCTGAGGCCAAACAGGTTCAGGTATTTCAGCCTTTCTTCATGAAAGACATGCTCCAGTTGCCAAAACTTTTTCATAGCCCTTTGCTGCACTCTTTCCAGTAGCTCTTTGTCTATCAGCGGGCTCCGAGATTCAAGAAAGACAAAGTACTCCATATGTAGCCTCGCTAGGACAAAGTATAGGGGAAGGGGAACCTCCCCCAGCCATCTAGTCACACTCTTCTTAGTGTACCCCAGGATACCACTGGCCTTCTTGGCCACAAAGGCACATTGCTGGTTGTAAAAGAAACGTCTACCTTCTTCAGGCTGTTTCTCTATTCCTCCTGTATGTGTGCATCCATCTTGTGGAGTATGGGTGCACCCTGGTAGGGACTGCAAATGGTTCTTCTTGAAGCATTCCTTGGCAGAAAGCAGAATCAGCCTCCATACTATATCATTAAGTAGAAGAAGAGATTATTTGTTACTTGTGATTGTTTGTAGTTGCAATAATAGCGATACTTAGTTTACAGCTGGTTAGAAAAACAAATACTAGAGTGACCCAGTGCTGAGGCAAAAATCTCCAGTTTTCATTCTTGATGAGAATTTCTCTTCTGCTTCAAGAGAATTGCAAATATAATTATTTGAATTGTTTTGGAAAGAACAGAACTATTTTCCATTATTCAGTCTGTAAGGCAGTTGCAAAAGCAATATGCAGAAGTCCTAGACATCAAAGACTAAAATGTTCTCCTGTAAAAGTCTGAGGTTGACATTAGAGTTAGCTGTCTTTGAAAAGCTACAGCTTTTTTTTTTTTTTGTACAATCAAAACAGTGACCCTTCAATTTCCCACAAAGGTTAAAAGATCCTAATTTCTTTTCTGCTTTTCCTCAGGAAGTCATACTGTACAAGAGCAGATATTGATCTCTATTGTATACAGGGAAGGGAGCAAAGATCCAAGCTGGCTTCTCACAGCCAATTTATTTTTCTTCTACTGGCAAGTGAAAACCAGAAAATTAGCCAGAGAGGGAAAATACTATTATTAAAGTCAGTACCATGTTGGTACATAATGGAAGGAGCATATGTCAGTACTGACTGGTCTTTCTTGTTGCCAGTTTTAACAAGTTGGTAGATTATATTCTTGTTCTAACACTGACTTAGCTAGTTGTATTGATTTACTGCCTTGGGACAGAACAAAATAGTGCTTGAAATTAGGAGGTGGAGGTGCCAATACTGCCAGGCCTTGAATGAGCACTAACGCAATGATACCGGGGGCTTCATCCACCTGTCTGAGTTTTTTCTTTACCATTCAGAAAATATACCTTCCCTTCCATCCTGACTGCAGAAGCGGTTCGGTCTTGTATGGAAACAACAGGTTTGATTTTTTGTCCTGTTCTGGCTGCAGTGACTGTCAGGTAGTCCTTGAGAACCCTAAGCACAATGGCTTACACATACTTTTATCCCTTTCTGTTTCTTGACACTCCTTTTTACTGCCATTGCACCTCCCTTTCTCTGCCTTTATTTCCTCCTAGATAAAAGACTTACCCATAGTTACTTTTACCTCTTGGTTACAGTTTTGCTACATTCACACTCAAACTTGGTAATTCTGCAGGGCGGTGTTAACTCATAAGCGGTGCAAGCAGCTGCGCTCTTGACTTGCCACCACTGGCAGCACCACTGTGGCCATAAAGGACATTACAGCATGTGCATGTTAAAGCCCTTAAAAGCAATAATGTTATTAAGACTAGCAGTTTATGAACCTGTTGGAGCAGGTCCAGAAGAGGGACACAAAACTGATCAGAAGGCTAGAACAACTCATATGAAAAAAACTCTGAGACAGTTCAGTCTCTTCAGCCTGGAGAAGACTCCAGGGAGACGATATTGCAGCTTTACAGTACTTAAAGGAAACCTGTAAGATGAAGAATGCATTATTAATAGGGCCTTTTGTGATAGAACAAGAGGTAATCGTTTTAAACTAAATTAAGGTAGATTGAGATATAAGGAAGATATTTTTTTACAATGAGACTTGTGAGGCACTGTAACAGGTTGCCCAGAGAGCTGACAGAAACCCCATCCTTGGAAACATTCAAGGCTGGGTTGGATGGGGATCCGAGCAGCCTGCCCTAGTTTAAGATGTCTTTTAGAGGTCCCTTCCAACCTAAACTATTCTATGATTCTCTGTTTCCACAGTATTTATAGTGTATATTGTACCTTCTCAAGCATGAGTTTGTGGGATGTTGGTAGCTAGGTGGAAGACTATTACTCTCACTGAGCTCCTGTGGCTAGAGCAAGCCCTTTTCTTGCCTATAGCTTTTATCGCCATGAGATGGTGCTAGATCTGATTGTTCTCCTGCAGGCTTTGGTGATTTTCAGTGATCCATTCCATACATAGGTCTGTAGTAACAGCTAAGCCACACCTGGGCCAGTTTCAATTCGATACCAAACAGGCAGTCCCTGTTAAACCTTCATTTGCAAAGTTTTGGGCAACTTGGAGTCTTTTATTCCAGCCTGACTCAGTGTTATTCTCACAAAACACCCATTCATTTATAATGAACCCCTGTCCAGGTTTTACTGGGATTATACACTGAAACACAGGATTTGTATTTCCTGGTAGTTGCCCTGTCCAACTTAGACTAGATTGGCCTCCTATGAGCAATTGGCAGCCTGAAACCAGGACCCCAGATGCGTACATACCTCCAGAATTTTCTGGTGTATTATCCAGTCCCTGTACACCCAGATGCTAGAGTTACAGATTGATCCAGTACCCAGGCCCCACACTTTGCAGTCAAAATGACTGGACTACCATTTTACAACTTTCCTATTGGAGACTGCAGCATCTCTTAAATATCCATCAAGTTTCAGGGCCCTTCAGGTGGAGTCTCAAGTCCACTGGCCTTGCCAACTCAAACAGCACAAGAATACCACAAGCCACACTGGTTCTTACATTGACATCATTGCTGATTTCAGTGATTGTCCTTATGCTGCAGGCTTGTGAATAATCTTAAAATTAAACCCGGGAAATTTTTATATATTTTGGAGGTTAACTTGGAGTGACCATGGCTAGCTTCTGTCTTTTAAGGAAAGTCTTGAGTAAAGGAATAATACAGGGAAAGTCACTAATCTAGATTTCAGAGAAATTTTAAAATTTAAAACCTGGCAATCTTAAACAGAAAAAAAAAATAACAACCATGAGATCATTCTGATTATTTTTGAAAAATGTTTAATCTGACTGTAAACTAATGTTTACTTAGGGAACGTCCTGTAGAGGAGCTTCGACACCAGACTCGTATGGTTTCGTATCATTTAAGAACATCATCACCTGAACGTTCCCATCTTCAGCCTCCTGACTGGTCTCTGGATTGGTCCCTGGATGAGTAAATTGTTCAACAACATTTAAGTTCTAAACACTAAGGGGAAAGACAATCAATCAATAAATAAATGGACTAACTGTGATATTTCTTTTTGAAATATTGACTGGATCCCATGGAATTACATTGCTCCAAAAGAAGTAAGAAGAAGATTCAAGACCACAGTTTTCTGATGATACTCTGTTTATTTTGTTTATTGAGCTGCGTCAAAACTATATGGTTAATAGCAACAGTCATAACTGCATAAAACAGTAACAGAAATAATGCTGCAGAAAGTGTTTTCATCTTTCCTACATAAAAGCCCCTAACTATCCAGTCTTTATTATTGTAGTAGCATTCAGGATAGTTTTTATTCTCTGTATTTGCATTTTTTACTAGAAACTTAAATGCATTCTGAAAGTCTGGAAATACTTGAAACCCTGAGGAGGAGCAAGCCCAACTTTCTTTACTTTTAACTATCAGTGAAATGGAGGCTCCACAATATGCAGCTACTCCCCTGTTATTTTCAGTCTCTGTTTAGTTTCATATTTGGTAGCTGAATGCTTACTGCATCACTTTTTTTTTTTTTTTTTCCAGATTGATTGCAGCATGCATTAAAAACATTTTGCCATTTGAGGGGGGAGGAAAGTCTCAGTTCATGACCTGGAGAAAATAATTTCAGCTTTTGAGACGGCTGTGTACTTCCAGAATAAATTTTGTTAATACTTAGTTAACTGAGATTACTACCTTTGTTTATCAGAGAACATAAGTCCTAAGAATACTAGACAAAGTTCTTTGGGCCAGTGAGCTGGTTCTGGTGCCCTTAGTAGGAAACACAGCTGTGCTAGGCAGTGATCTTGTCGCTATTGCCAGCTCTTGATAGGAAGTACAGGGAGTTCTTCATTCCTCTGATAAAACTGTTTCCACTCCTCCTTATTCTGAGTGCAGTGTAGCCCCTAAATTTGTTGAAATAAGCGTGTATCTTTTGGAGTGGTTTAATGTGCTTTTAATTATCATAACACTTTCTTCTATTTTTTTGATACAGTATAAAGGACAGAGGGATCAGTCCATTTAGTCACTACACTAATGGTTTTGGTTCTTTTTCTGTCACTCCCTTTTCAGAGTGGTAGAATTCCTTTCTGATTAGTAAACTTCTGGTTAAATACCAAATCAAGACTAATCTTCTATAAGCCAGATTATGAATTCAACTCCTTTCTTGTTTGCTTTCTGGGTTTTGTGGTGTTTGGTTTTGTTGTTGTTGTTTGAGGTGTTTTGTTTTCTCCTGGCTGGCCTTACGTGAAATGATCTGGTTTTGTACATTCTTAGGGAAAAACAAGTTTAAGGACTAAAAATGAAATATGTCAGCTAATTATACATTCTCTGCTTGCTTAAAATCTTCAGCTGGCTTAAGATAAACCTTTTTCAATTAAATCAGTGTATCTTCTGAGTGCAAATGAAAGTATTTTTTTTCCTTAATTATTTTCCCTTTTTGAGTGTTCAAAATATTAATATAAATCATGTTGTTTCTTTCCTGATTCAGCTCTTTTGTTTGGTTGGTTGGTTTGGGTTTGTTTGTTTGTTTTTTTTTTTGCTAATTGGGGAGAATTAGGGTTGCTCCAGACTTATTTATACTAAATGGTGTGGGATTGTTTTCATTAAACCCTGTGCAATAAAACATGAAAGTCTGTCAGTCTGTGCTATGTTTTAAAAGCTTAACTGGAAAGAATGTATAAGATTTATGTATTGTAGTGTTACAGGGATAAGTAAAATAGCCTGTTTGATAATGCTCTTCTGAGATAGAGTAGAAATCAGAATCTGGATCTGTATGCTTTGTCTAGGTTGTGTACACTGGATTTACCTGTGTCTAGGTGAGTGCTCTCATGTCCAGAATCTGAAGTTCTTGATGCATTTAGAGTCATTATCTAGAAAACAAAGAAATAAACAATAGTAGAAATGTCTGAAATGCTGATGAAAAATTAATTTTCCTCCCAGATAATTCTAGAAATATTTTTAAAAGTTGTTCAGACTAAAATGAAAGGGAAAAAAAAACCCATACAATATCTCTGAGACTAAAGGCAGGAATATGAATGCAAAATTTGAGTGTAAACATCACTGGAATCACAGAATGAAGACTTTGAAAATAAATGTGATCTGGGTATAAATCCCTGTTGGATTTAAAGCAGAGTTACTAGAAATAGTTCTCCAGGAGAACTTTGTTTTTCAGCTGCCTGAAGACAAGTTACATGGAATTGAAAAATATATTGTAGAAGCAGCTGCTCATTGGTGGAGAGGCTTCTTCTACAGCTACTGTCTAACTCTGCAGTACATTAAGTATAATGAGATAGCAGTGCTGGAATCACCATTAATACTCTTCCTCCTTTCCAATCTTTTGGTGTTATTTTAGTAGACTGATGTCTACTGTGATGAGAGTGTGATATCAGAAGTAAAATGGATGGTAATTTAATCTTCCATCTTTGTCTGTCCTTACTGCACTAGACTCTTTGTTTCAGTAAAGTGAAAAGGATGTAGTTTGTCTTGCAGACCTAGTGGGGAAGACTGTTTTTATAATCTTTTCTTAAGAAATAGGAGTCCAAAGCATGCCTTTCACTTAAAAGACCATCATAGCAGTTTTGCACAATAAAATCTAAATAATTCAAATTATCTGGATTGACTGTTGAAGAGATTGGGAAGCCTACCCAGAGTGCTTTCAGAATCAGAACCTTAAAATTTTGCAGATGGAAAAATCAGAATCTATTTCTGTGTTCACTGAACATTAAACAGATTTCTTTTTCTTTCTAGGGATTCTTGCTTCATGGACTTACATTATATTCACAATGGCTTGTGAAGACTCTGCACACCCCATAGGAAGTTGAAAGTTTTTCTCTGCTGAATGCTAAATGTCATTAAATGTATTTCACAAATGCTTGCACAGGTTTTTCATCAATTTTAAATGATGCCTACTGGGAAAAATTCCATGTTGTTGGCTTCCTCTCCTGGTTCTTGTATTATTGTTTGAGATGGTCCATCTCAGTAAGCAGGAAAGTTCCAGTGACCTTACTGACAGTGTGCTTTTAGTTTAAAAGAGTGCATAATTTTAAAAGGTTATTGATATAACCGAAGAAGAGGTAAGAAAGTAACACTCAAACTTTATTTGGGGAAAAAGTGTCTATATTCAGGTATTATGATTTGCATGTATTTTTGCTGATGTGAATATTATGCTTGAGAACGCTGTGAGATAGATTTTGGTTGTTTTTTTTTCTTCCTCTTTCAAACTAGACTGACTTACTAATTTGGATAATTAAGACAGTAATGGCAGCAGATAATCAGCGTTCCAACATCTCTCTATGAAGATGTGTAATTTTTTATAATGTTTTCATACAAACTAAAAGTGTCTTCAAATTCTAAGAATTTTATTAAAACTGAACAAATTTTCTACTTAGAGCTCTTTAATATGAGTGAGTACTCTTTGGTGATAGTTTCTGGCACTTAAACTTGCTCTGAATTTCTGCACTTCATGTCATAACATTTGTCTATGTTCTATATTCTCACACTTTAAATGCGAAAGAAAATGTTAACATTCTCCACTTTAAATCACCTGGGAAATCTGTACTTCTGTATTTGGAAACAGATAAGTGATTTTTGTTTAATTCACTTATCAATTTTTTTTAATAGATTCATCCTTCTTGTTATCTTCATAAAGAATTTTTAAAAAGATCTCCAGTTTATTTTTGAAAGAAAAGGTTAATATGAAATGTAGTTATAATTCTACATAGCTTTAAAGAAACAGGTAGCTTCAAAAAGCCTGTAAAAGCATTTTGATGAATAATGTAAAAAAAAAATATTAAAAAGACATGTAATAAATTCTATGGTTATCTTCCATAAAAGCAACAATATTTTTCAATACAGATGACATGGATTTAATTTGTATATCCTGATTCTTCATTCTTTTTTTTGGCAGACAGCCACAGAATTCATTTCAGCAGTCACCAATGTTAATAGGACACCTTGCAAGTAATAAAGACTGCAGGATCAGACATAACAATATTAATCACTACCAAATTATGTAGTTATTAAAAGGCATATTGTACACTTGTCCCATGTGAGAGATGATCATCTCATCATCCCAGATGAGAAAGTGGTTTGTTGTTTTGCACTCATTGCCATATTGATTTTTACATGATCAAAAATTCAAGAAATTTTAGTCTACAAAACTGTCATTTAGAAGATGAAGAGAGATTAAGTAAATATGACATAGATAAAATTGAGTTCTTCTGGAAAGTGGGTATACTGTGCAAAAGGCTATACTCAAAAATTCAATTTTTCAATTGCAATAATAGGCCACAAAGGGGGTTACGAAGGTGATCAGAGAGCTGGAGCACTTCTCCTCTGTGGACAGGCTGAGAAACAGGTTATTTAGCCTGTAGAAGGCTACAGGGAAACCTTATAGTGGCCTTCCAGTACTTAAAGTGAGCCTACAGGAGAGATGGGGAGGGATTCTATCATAAAGCGTAGCAACAGAAGGAGGGATAATGGCTTTTAAGTAGTAGAGGGTAGATTTATATTAGATAAAAGGAAGAAATTCTTGTGAGGGTGGTAAGGCACTGGAGGTGGTATAAGCCTCATCCCTGGAAATATGCCTTTCACTACATGTGTTCATGTTCTTCAGCAGTATTTTTCTGATTTTAACCCCTGGTTATGGAGTACCTTCCAGCTGGGCTTGCTTACCCATGGTAATGGAAATTGTCAGTCACTTTTTCTTCATACTAGAAGAAACAGGAGTTCCTATGCATATAGAAGAGTGTCTCCATTACCAGTATATTCCCACAAAGAAGGGCCATTGTGTGTTGCTGGGTGTGAGTGTTTTACTGCTTTTTGTAAAATCTATGCAAGCAACCTTTCAGAAGCATTTAGAACCGTGTATCTGTCTGATTTATCCTGCTATTTCCAGTCAAAGAAAACCAGATGTACATTTTTTCCTTTCCATCAATAAAAAGCTGGAACTTTAGCAGCACATAATCAGAGATAAGATTCTGCTGTCAAGTGTTAAAGAAGGTGGTTTTAGTTTTTGACCAGGAAAACCACTCATGGCATGGGGTACTCTTTGGTAGTACTAGAGCTGAGCTTTTTATTTTCTCCCTCCCTTCTTCTGAGAGCAACGAATCCTGTCAATATCAGTGCAGGATGTGGTGTATTGGACAGCCACATGGCTATCAGCATCAGCTGTACTTCAGCAGCTCTATTACTTGCTTGTTTTTACATACTTACTTAATCTGACTTTGATACTCACAGATCTTATACAACAGAAGGTGCATAGATTTAGAATATACGGAATATTTTACTTGCTAATTTGCATTATCTCCTTCTTTCACTTCTTAGTGATTTCAGTATGCATAGCCTTGCAACAAGGAATACAGGTTGTTTTACTGATACAGTCTGGAGTGTCTCTAAGTAAGTGTGATTTTTCAATAAAGGAAGCAAGATTTCTTTTTTTTTTTAGTGCACTCATAATGATCTTTTGTCTGATCCACTGAAGCTTCACATTAATTTCCAGCAGAGGGAGTATGTGAAATGGAGATGAATTAATCATACATAGCTTTGTGGTATTAGCATTCATGGTTATCTGACCATGTGGAAAGGTATTTCAGTTAATTTATAGTTTGGCCACTTTACACACTGAAAAATAAATAGCTTGATATGATAGATATAATTTTCATGGGACTTGTCTTGTATTGACTATATCAAAACACCCTTATTTCATGATGAGGCTCAGATTTTTTTAATAAACTTTAAAAAAACCTGATGTTTGCTTACAATTAAAACATTATGTGTAAGACATATGTATAAGGCCTGAAATGATGTTTCCATCCAGTAGAATGGATATTTTTTGACCCGGCTCTCTCTAATACACTTCAATTCATTTTTTTTCCTAGGCTATCCCGTATTTGACCTTTATTAAAATCCACGAAGCAACTGAGTAATTTATTTCAGCAGAAGCAAAAGTCCAAGCTTAGTTTTAAGCATCCTAGCTTGTGGTTCTCATCTACATTGTATTTTCAGTGTTTTTCTTTCCTGAAGTGGGAGAAGAATAAACATTTATCTTTTTTAAAATCTTGAATGCAGACTATACCCAAGCCAATGATATAGAACAGACAAAACAGAAAACTTCTTTGTTGTCAGGGGCTGCAGTGCAACCTAGCAAGTGAACACTGCTTCTCTGCTTTGCTTTATACAAGGGTATGTATTTCCTGCACACATAATATTTTGTAGGTGTTGTGAGAATAGCATACACATCACACAGTATCACAGTATCACCAAGGTTGGAAGAGACCTTACAGATCATCAAGTCCAACCTGTTACCACAGAGCTCAAGGCTAGACCGTGGCACCAAGTGCCACGTCCAACCTTGCCTTGAACAGCTCCAGGGACAGCGACTCCACCACCTCCCTGGGCAGCCCATTCCAGTGTCCAATGACTCTCTCAGTGAAGAATTTTCTCCTCACCTCGAGCCTAAACTTCCCCCGGTGCAGCCTGAGGCTGTGCCCTCTTGTTCTGGCGCTGGCCACCTGAGAGAAGAGAGCAACCTCCTCCTGGCTACAACCACCCCTCAGGTAGTTGTAGACAGCAATAAGGTCTGCCCTGAGCCTCCTCTTCTCCAGGCTAAACAATCCCAGCTCCCTCAGCCTTTCCTCGTAGGCCTTGTGCTCGAGGCCTCTCACCAGCCTCGTCGCCCTTCTCTGGACACGCTCAAGCATCTCAATGTCCCTTCTAAACTGGGGGGCCCAGAACTGAACACAGTACTCAAGGTGTGGTCTAACCAGTGCAGAGTACAGGGGCAGAATGACCTCCCTGCTCCTGCTGGCCACACCATTCCTGATGCAGGCCAGGATGCCATTGGCTCTCTTGGCCACCTGGGCACACTGCTGGCTCATGTTCAGGCGGGTATCAATCAGCACCCCCAGATCCCTCTCTGTCTGGCTGCTCTCCAGCCACTCTGACCCCAGCCTGTATCTCTGCATGGGGTTGTTGTGGCCAAAGTGCAGCACCCTGCACTTGGAGCCATTGAATGCCATCCCATTGGACTCTGCCCATCTGTCCAGGCGGTCAAGGTCCCGCTGCAGAGCCCTTCTGCCCTCCAACTCAGTCACATCTGCCCCCAGCTTGGTGTCATCTGCAAACTTGCTGATGACTGACTCGATGCCCTCATCCAGACCATCTATGAAGATGTTAAAGAGGATGGGGCCCAGCACTGATCCCTGAGGGACACCACTAGTGACTGGCTGCCAGCTGGATGTGACACCATTCACCACTACTCTCTGCGCTCGGCCCTCCAGGCAGTTCCTAACGCAGCATAGAGTGTTACCATCCAAGCCGCGGACTGACATCTTAGCCAGCAGTTTGCTGTGGGGAACAGTGTCAAAGGCCTTGCTGAAGTCCAGATAGACCACATCCACAGGCCTCCCCACATCCACCAAGCGGGTCACCTGATCATAGAAGGAGATCAGGTTGGAGAGGCAGGATCTGCCCTTCCTAAACCCATGCTGGCCTAACAGAAACAAAACTTGTAATTGCATAATTTTTTTTCACTCACAGTGACTGCTTTATAAATAATGTTGAAATTATTTCTAAAACTGTGTGTTTACTAGTTTCTCCATTATAATTTCTGCTTTCCACCAGCAACCTCCACAACATTTTTCAATCTAATACTGTGACTGTAAGTAGAAAATTAAATAGTATAATGAAATAGCATCTTTGTAAATAAATATGAAACAAGTCAATGAAAATAAGCACAGTAAAGAAACTATAATTACTAGTTTGTTAGCCTTTGTTTCTTTAAGATAACACAGAGTACATCTGTAAAGAGAGACCATCTTTGTAGGCATCAGATAAGATGATGAATCCTGGAAAGGTAATAAACTGCGAACTCAGCAGTTTTCTTGAAGATAAGAAAGAACTCTTCTAAACCATTAAGATTTTCACTAATTAATACACACTTCTATGAGCATGCATGAACCTCAGAGTCAGCCAGCGAATGGACTGATGAAGAGCATCAGAGGGGGAGGAAGTCAGGAGCATTCTTCCTGAAGATGCTTCCCCAAAAGTTGTCAGAGGCTTCGACTGTGCATGCAAGAGACATCTGCATACATTATCTCCAAAAGGTTGATGAATATGTTAAAGATTTCTCAGAAAAGTTATGAATATGTATTGATGTGTTCCTTAAATACAGTAACTAGGCCCTCTTTGGCACATACAGACTTTGCAGGGAGACCTGCCTGCTCGTCCAGAGATGAAATAAATGTCCTTTTTACTCCCTCTACCTCCAACCTGGGAGTTTGAATCCTGTATTTTTGGTAATATTAAGAGTGTAAGGCAACACAGCGTGGCATTTCTTTTTTTCCCAGTAACACCTGTGTTTTCTATGCAAAACTGCTGCCCTTGGATTCACTCATTTTACACCAGAGACTAACTCCTCAGAGCCAAAAACATGCTCATGCCAAAACAGAATTCCAAAGTTTGAAACTTACTGGGATATATGCCTTTGTGAGATACTACTCTGTTGATGCTATTTTTGTAAAGTCCTCCAGCCTTCCTTTCTTGCCTCTTGCATGGAAACTAAGCTTTAAATACTCTATTTGAATATTCAAATATACTATATTCACAGCTGCAAGCAACTTCAGCTGGAGCCTTTCACTCTGATACCACTAGAAGGTTTTTGACTGATTTTTGAATCGGTCTGATCTGCTTTTAGCAGATGTACTTACCCATACCACAATTACTCTGCCAACTCCAGTAGCCTAACTCACTTGAGAAAAATGCCGAGGAATGACCACTTGCTTACTTTAAAGTACTGAAAGTAGGCAAGGGGAAAAGCAAAGCAAAGACAGAAAGCTGTCATGGTGAACTAGCTCTTCTACAGTGCTGGTCCTCTCACTCCGCCTCACTTCCCTACACCTCAGGGACCAGGCCTGCCCTGTCTTTTACCTCAGGGCCACACCCCGCCCTCCAGCTGCCCGGGCAGCGCTAGCGGCTTGCCTCTCCTTTGGCCCCGCGGCTGCGGGCGGGTCCTCCGGCACAGGTGGCTGTCGGGCTGAGCCGGGCGGGGAGAAGGGAGGCAGGTCTGCGGCTAGGTGGTTACAGGTCAGCGCTTGGATGGGCTGGTGCCGCCTGACTCACTCCCCGTCGCCTCCTGGGCGCTGGCAGCCGCAAGCACCGTTCTCCTGCCGCTCGCGGGCTGCCAGTGCCCCTGGCTGCACCGCGATCAGCGGTGGAGAGTTGCCACTTCGTTTCTCGTGCGGGTCCAAGGTGAGTGAAGACTGTGCAGAGCCCCTCACAGAGCTGCACCGTTGGCAGCGTATTAAGTAGTCCCCGAGGAGCGGTAGGAGGCCCCGGCCGCTCCGCCACTCCCCGTGTTGCCGGCTGCCTGGAGAGGCGGGAGGTGAGGAAACTTTGCCGGAGAGCGGCAGGAGGTGCCCAAAAATGGACGTTGCTTTGGCGTCACGGCTGGGCGTCCGCGGGATCTGTTTGCAGTCCGCCTACCTGCGGGGCACTGGTTGCCCCCTCGCTTTAGACCGACCGCCGAGATCCGCCTCCGCGCAACGGCTCCCTCTTGCCAGGCCGTGGGCGTCGGGCTGAGGCGGAGCCGTTGTCGGCGGCGGCGGCGGCGGCGGCGGCGGCGGCGGCGGCGCCGGCGGGGGAGGGTGGCCGCTATCACAGCGCCATTTGTGTTCCTTGAAGCCAGTTTTTTCTTGAGAGTAGCTTGAAGGGAGACTCTGAATCTCCCTTGGGGGCAAACGCACGTAGCGAGAAAACGCGGGAACCAGTTTCTATGTACACGGAAGGCTTCTTCGCGATCGCCTTGTGAGGTTTATCAAAGGTGTGAAGAAGGCTGAGGTAAACAGGAGGTCCGACTCCGTCGGCGCAGGACCCCTCAGGATGGCGGAGTTAAGCTTGCAGGCATGTTTTCATGCTCTGGAAGGCTTTCTCCCGTTCTTAGATGCTTTATTAACTGGTCCAGTGGCCTGAAATTGCACTTAAATGTTGTGACTTTAATACATTTTTAGATGTGAGACCTGAAATACCAAGAGTAGATTTTTCTCATTACTACATTAGCTTCTGTTGACAAACTTTACTGTCAATGGTATATTTAGTGTATTCAATTTTAATTGCCACTGGCAGATCTTAGACCACTGGGCCACTGTATAGGAGTGTACTGAAGAACTTTTAGGAGTGCAATGAAGAACTTTTAGAAGTGCAGTGAAATTTTAGTTCTGAAAACATCATCCTGCCAATTTTAATATGTGATTAACTGAAATAAATATATTTCACAAAATCATAGCATGATTTGGGTTGGAAGGAACCTTAGAGATCATTTAGTTCCACCACCTCTTGCATAGGCTGGGACACCTTCTGCTAAAGCAAGCTGCTCAGCCTGGCCTTGGACATTTCCACGGAGTGAGCTTCCACAACTGTTTGGGCAACCTGCTCAGATGCCTCAACACCCTCACTAGGAAGAAAGTCTTTACATCTAACTTAAGTCAACTCTCCTTCATTTAAAACTATTACACCTCATCCTATCACTACACTTTCCTGTAGGTCCCTTTTAAGTACTAGAAGACCACTTTTACCGTCTCTCTGGCACCAGTGTAAACACTAATTATTTGCATATTTCCATGCTAGTTAAAAGCCCACTGTTTTTTATAGCTAGTTTAACTGTATTTGATTTACATAAAATCATGCATGGCTTAGGCTTTTTATGTGTATAAATACCAAAGCAATATAATCTAGAAGTGTGCAGTGGACTATACATTACATCCTTTGTCTGAAAGTAAATTGTTATTCCAGGCATTTGCACTTCCAGTGCAAGATCTTCTAGAAGTTTTTCCTGTTCTATTTTTTTCCACTATAAATCTAATGTACTGTCGTTAGCTTCCATAAATCTTTCTTCAGTTAAACATTATGTTCTCTACTTAGTGCTGTATATTCTCCTGTATTTGTCTTCATTATACATATCATTAACTTCCAAAAATAGTAACCATGCATCAAAATCTGCTTGATACTGATGCAAGGCTGTATGTAATTTTTGAATCTGAGTGATTTCTCATTCCTCATATCACTGCCAATAAACGCTGTGGCACCAATCATATTCCATGCAACATGATGTGGATTGTTTTTATGTAAATTTTAAGTGGAAGTGAGCTCTCATCAGCACTTTCTACAGGGCAAAGATTAGATTACAGAAGGGAAAAAATGTAACGTTATTACTGGCCCTTGCCTTGTAGCTCTTTAATCATTGAAAGAAGGCGGTTTTGTTGTAGGAGTTGGCTTATCATTAAAGGAAGGGGAGCAGGTGTGTTCAGCTTTATCCAGTGATAAAGTAGAAACTTTCTGTGGTTGCAGTGATGGGTAATTAGTCTATGTACAGATGTCAGAGTTTATAGATGGTAGAAGATCTTGTTACTTTGTTTTCACAATCTTCTTGTGAACTTCTACTGTGGTTTTAATTAAAAATAGCTTTATTTAACATAAAGTGCGCTTGTGGGTATATACAGCCTAATTCTTCAGAAAAAAAACAGCATCTAATCTGCATAGTATTGGCACCAGTAGTGTTGCTTCTAAGGTAGTGCATAGGAATATGAGTTTCTTCTGCCTGCCACAGAGCTCTTTTTGAGAAAGAGGCTCTGCTCACTTGTGACCTGTATTAGTACTGACTTACTCTGCTATTCCTTTGTGCAGGACATTAACAGCTGTAAGTTACTTGACTGGCAGACTTGGTATAGTCATGATGGAAGAGTACCAGAGAGAAGGGAAGAAAGAGCTCTGTATGAGCAGGAACTGGCACTAAGCTGTTACTGAGGAGCTGAAAAGATAAAGTATGGAACTGTCTCGGGCAAATATTTATTGCGACATCAAAGCTACATTTTGAATTTAGGAGGACTGAAATGAAATCATCAATGTGTAACAATACAGAGACAAGTTCCCTGTGTGTCTGTGTGAACATTGCCTTGTAGAGCATCTCGCTGTTCCATTATTGGTTACAGTTGTGTGTTGCTGGCACAAGTGTCTGAGTGGGAGACTATAACCAAACTGTGTTGTGGACAGGGACCTCACAGAGCACACACTGTGCAGAAAGTGAAGATTTTTTTAAGTCTGTTTTTATCAATGTCACAGATCTCTTGTCCAGTGGTCTTGCACAGCTGTAGTTCATCAATTCTCTTACCCTTTTGCTTCTTTAACAGTGAGCATTGGCTCTGGCTCATTAAGTGTAGTATCTATCCATCACTGCACAATGCATTTATCTTAATGTTTTCAGGTGTCTAGAAGTGCCTTTCTGAGACAGTAGGTGCAGATGAACTGAATGTGTCTGGGTCTGTCAGTCCAAAATACTAAAGGACGTCCATTGGAACAGAGAAATCTTTGTTGGAAGGCAATTGTAACACACTCAGTAGAAAAAGCTACTTAATTTCTCAGCTTTGCATACTCTGAAAGAGAATTAAAAATCGCAGGAAAGATGGATATTCAGTCATAAACCACTAAAATGTAATGTGTCCAAGGCATTTAATATACAGTCTTCTCTTACCAAGAGATTTATGGTTCTGTATCATTGAAGCGAAACGAGAAAGGTCAGGAAAGGAGACTATTTAGTTACTCATCTTGTTACTGTGAAATATCCGGTTATGGACAAAATTATTCCTTAAAGGAGATGACTTTGTACTGATGCATTTACGCGAGTTGCTGCTCTTCCTAAAGTCAGCAGAACTCTCTCCATATTATGTTTCTTCACGTTGGGGTTTAATAAGATTAATTATTTTCAGTTTATATTTTTGAATCAGCCAATATTTGCACAAGTTGTACCCCTGTACCTTCTCAGTGTAGTGCTGCAGCCTCTTTTACTCCCATCCCATGTGAAGTAGGAAAAGCTGTTATCATTAAATGTGTGTCATCATCACACATAGTCATTAACTTAAAGGTCTTTCGAACATTTTGCAGGTAGATGTGGATAAAACAAAGTGCAATGTAAGAGACAGGCTTTTGGCTGCTCCAAAATACATTTAAAATGGAAGGTTGTAAAATTGTAAATATAAAAGTGAACAGCGTAATCAATATAGTAATTCTGGAATACTTTAATTCTGGGTGTTTTAAAGGGTGAATGTTGCGTGTTGTAGAATTCTGAGTGTAAAATGCCTACATCTGTTTCAGTTGTAGCAGGGTGAAACTAAAAATCTTGGCAGCTCAAAATGAAGGAATTGAGCCTGTCAACACCTGGGAAAATACAGACAGCAGTCTGGGAATGTAGCATGAATATATTTGTAGACCTTTCTGCAAAAACAGCAGCAGTGGTTCTAATGAATCTGAGAGTTAACCATTATTTTGATTTCAAGGGTAATGTTTTATTGTGTTTATACCTCTTGCAAGTCCCATTACTGCTTGATGCTGTATTGTGTTTATACCTCTTGTAAGTCCCATTACTCCTTGATACTGTACTCTGTTGGCTGGAGCCAACAAAATCCCTCTTGGCAGTAGTATCTTACAGTTGTAGGAATTAAACTAACATAAAACTGTCTTAGTGCCCTTTAAACAGCAGATGGAGTATCTACTTTTGTGGAGCATGTTTGCAGTGTACCTTGGAAGCAGGTTTCACAGTGTGTGTTCATGGTGTGTTAAGTTCTGGCAAATTTTGAAGTAATTCAAGAGGAAAATTAATTTAATGACTCAGAGAAGTATGTGTCAAAACAGGTACAAGAGAGAGAGTGAGATTTTTTTAGGAGTTTGTCACCATTGACTCTCTGTGGCCTTGAAGGATTCTAACTGAAGTGTAATAACGAGAGTATTTACTTAGGGCAAACAGGGTTTTAGCCTGTTTGTGAATGCTTAAAGAGAATGATATAAAACAGGACACTGATTTCTTTGATATTCATTTCAGTACATTTTGTTCCTCAGAATTCTCAGGCCCAAGGTTCTCCATGCTCCCAGCTGCTTCAGAGCAGACTCCATCAGTGAGGTCCAGGAGTATGGAAAACCCACATGTGTATAAGCTGGTAGGTACATTCAGCCAGCTGGTTTTCCGGTGAGGTCTGTTGCTTTAAAAAGAATCCTTCAAGGAAAATATCATGACTGTACTGAAATACAATTTTGTTGGATTCACTTACAGTTTTAGATACCATATGCAAGTCTGAGTTTGTAAAGAAGACAGTTAAGAGTACTCAGAGTTATAAAAAGCGCTTCTGCTTGCTCTACTAAGATGCAGTCTCCACAAACAGTTTATTTATTCTATGGATAAAAAAATACACAATGGCTCTGCTTTATTTAAACAGCAAAGGAGTTTATTTTTAAAGCAAATTTATTTTGAATGGTGGTGTTTATTGCCTCCTTGGAAAGCTGAAAACTGAGTATACTTAAAAAAACCAAACTATCTGTAGCACAGGAAGGTGCTGGGGCAGGAAAGAGAATTTGCTGTTTTACCCCTTTGTGTCCAAAAGATGGGAAGATTACCCTGTTTCTCTTTCTCTTCTTTTATCACATCAGCTTTGGCAGCTCTGCTATTTAAAGAAGAAATAGAATAACAAAGGAACGGCTTCATCTTCAAACTCATTGTCTAATACAATGCTATCAGCTGTCTGTATTTTACAATTGCAGGGCTTATTTGATTCTACACTTGATTAGATTTCTTTCCTTCTTAAAATGGAAAATATTCTGGAACTGAAGAAAGAAGCTGTAAATACAGTATAGCTCAGAACTTGAAGGACTCTCGTGTAGACAAAAGGGTGCTGTATGCCATCAAAATTAGTAACTCGTTAAATCTTACAGTTGTGACTTTCCTTAATACTAGAATCAGTATTGCTAAGCTTTTTACAAGGTATTAGGGGTTTGGGCAAAAGCAGAGGCTACTCTGCATCACCTGGACATGGAAACATGAAAGAGTTTCCATACTTACTTGGACAAATTGGAAGTTGAGGAGGAACAGACATGCTGTCTGTCCTTCTAACTACTTCTACTCTTAGAAGAAGAATGGACTGCTAGTTTCTGTAGTTACAGGTCTTCTATGTTAGTAGTGTTTAATGCATCACCATTGAGTTGATATTTTCGTATCTAAGAATGCTACATAGAGCTTAGGTCTCTTCTTGTAAGACTGCAAAACAGAGATTCTGAATTTACATCACTGTGTGCTGCTCTGCAGCAAATAGGCATACAAGACTCATCAAGATCATTTTTTGCTTAAGTATATGCTAACTTAAAAAAAAAACCTGTTGTGTAGAAAAACGTTGGGATAAGAAGAGAAGTAATGTCACTGCTTAGTGGTACTAATCAGTGTACAGACGTAGAGCATGAATGAAGTATACATAGCAGTAGCTGATGAGAGTTCTCCATCTGGCATCACAGAAACTTCAGATTTAGTTTACATCCTTGCCTTCTGCACTGTAGGCTGATCACGTTCTGTGTGCTCTCTGTTGTTTGGAAGTAACTACTAGTGATAGTTTTGTAAGAATTTGATATCTCAGAGTCTGTTCTCAGACCTGCTGACAGTGGAGTCTTCAAGAGAATATCAGAGGCAAAACTGGGAAGATCTTTGGGGTGGAAAACACAGAGGAAAGATGACAAAAGATTGTCCCTCCAAACATTTTATTTCACATTTCTCTTTTTGTGGCAGAAGGTGATGATGTTTTTAACGAAGTATAAACAGTGTAATTTAACAGAATCACAGAATGCTAGGGACTGGAAGAGACCTCCACAGATCATTGAGTTCAACCCCACTGTGAAGCAAGACCACTTAGGGCAGGTCATGCAGGAATGTATTGGTCTCAAAAGCATCTAGAGTAAGGGAGACTACACAACTTCCCTGGCAGCCAGTGATCCATCACCCTCACAGTAAAAAAATAAATTCTTGTGTTGAGATGGAATTTCTTGTAATTAAGCTTACCTCCATATCCTCTTGTTCTGTCACTGGATATCACTAAAAAGAGACTGGCATCATACTCCTGACAGCCACCCTTCAGATATTTGTAGGCACTGATAAGGTCCCCTCTCAGCCTTCTCTTCTCCAGACTAAACAGCCTTAAGACTCTCAGTCATTCCTTTCAAGAGAGACACTCCAGTCTCCTGTGATCATCCTCACAGCCTTCAGTTATCTCCCTCCAGCAGTTCCCTGTCGTGCTTGAACTGGAAAGCCCAGAACTTGCACAATACTTCAGATGTGGTCTAACTGAGGCTGAGTAGAGGGAGTGTGAACCTCCCTTGACCTGCTGGACACACTCTTGTTGATGCACCCAAGTGTACTATTGGCCTTCATGGCTACCAGAGCACGTTGCTGTCCCACAGATAACTTATTATCAACCTTCTCTACAGAGCTACTTTGCATCAGATCAACTCCTAACCCATACTGATGCATTGTGTTATTCTTCCCCAGGTTCAGGATGCTGCACTTACCTGTGTTGCACTTCTTTAGGTTCATCTTTGCACGACTGCCCAGTCTGTCCAAGTCTCTCCAAGTGGCAGCACAGCCCTCCAGTGTGTCAGCTACTCCTCCCAGTTTTGTATCATTTAATTTAAATGACAGTCAAAACTGTGCAGGTGTAGCATGGTGTTCAGAAAGACTACAGGTGGCAGCATCATAATAGTTTACTTGATGTCTTTGGCTAGAGGTCAGTCCTTAGTTCCTGCAGGAGTGTGTTATGAATGAACATAAAACGGAGTGTGAATCAAAAAGAGTAGATGAAAACCTTGTCAAGAGCTGATCACTGTTTAAACAAACAGTCAAAATAGAAGAATCAGCCTCTTAAATCTTTGTGTTCTCAATTTTATAAGAATGAATGAACATGCAGGGTTGCAGAGATCCTCCTTGGTATCTTGCTTGGTTTATTCAGGCCAGCAGTGGTAGCTGAATTTTGCTATGCTGGCACAGAATTGTAAGCATGAAAAATAAGAAGCTGTTCTCATCAGCACTATTCTTCTAGGATTTTGAAGAGGATCTTTTTAAGAAAGACAAGTTAGTGTATTTCAGTGAAGCTTTATGAATTTTCTGAGGTGGCTAGCATCTTTGGGACAGTGAAGATAGATGGGCTCTAAAGACTGATTTATCTCCCCCCCCCGCCTCCTCTCCTGAGAGGAGTGCTCAACAGTTTGTGAATATGGAACCTATTTCAGATATTTTAAATTTGAGTCCCAAACATGAATGCATCCATGTTAATTTTGAAAATAGATGGTTCTTTTTACAATAAGGATGATATTTTTTTTTTACTTCTGTCCCTCCTACTTACCATTATGGTTTATGGGAACAATTAATGTGGTGTATTATCTTATGTTGGTGTGTACTGTCATTTTCTCCCAGTGTGTTAACTGATTTATATAAGGAACAAGAGCTTTTGGGTTTCTTTCCTCACAGCTCATGATAAAATGTCATACCCATTTGGCAGGGCACAGATTCACTTCTTGTCCAGATGCATCTTTCCAATATCGCTCAGCCCCACATTAGCAAAGAGAGGTCATAGGCTAGTCCATGAGTTTCTTGTTCTTAACCAACCTGCTTTACAAGAAAATAGTTTATTCTGTTGTCTAGTTTACTGCTGTGAAATATTTGCATCAAATATGTACTTTCTTTTACTAGTTGGTTTTAAATAATGGGAGTTATGGAAAATAATATAAGTTTGGGGTTTTTTATGTTCTAGCCTTTTTTTTTTCCAATCTGTCTGTCTTTGAAGAAAGTATGCTGTAGACTGTTAAACCAGCTTATCTAATTGCTGCTGTATCAAGTGACAAACAGTGTTGTGATTCTTTACTAGTTTATTTTCTTTAAGTGAGGTGATAGCTGTATATTTGTGTTTTAAATTGATTGTTCACGTTACAGAGTTCTGGATAACATGCATCAGTGAAAGGATGCTAGGGGAAAAAAAAAGTTTCACTGTGGAAATGATTTGTTCTTTCTAATGACCTCAGGTTCCCGTTTTTAATTACTTCCTTGGATGGAATCCCCATCTAATGTAAATTGAACTTAAGTACTTCTGCCTGTCTTGTGTATCATGCTACCAGGCAGTGTTGAAATTTACCTGGATAGCTTCCATGTGACTTCCATTTCTTTGCTCAGAGATAGACTTGAAGCAAAATCTCAAAACTGAAATATGCAGGTGATATTTTTTATTTACAAGGAAGGAGGAAAATGCTCATAGTGTTACTTCAGTATTTCTTTCTTTTATAAAACAGCAAAATAGATTGGAGACATTGTACTTGGGTCCGGAAGGATAATAGAGGCGTCTCTCTTAACAAACTTCTACCATATTTAGGGATGTGATTTCAGTCAACTGCAGTAGCATTGAGACACCTAACCTGAAAATCCCACTGTACATCTTAGTGAGTTATGATTCTTATTCTTTGCAAGAAGTGATGGTTCCTGAAAACTTGACTCTAGAACTATCCAGGACATATATTTAAACAGTAGATGCTTGGAGTGAGTACTTCTGAGAACTGTGTGTGCCACATGTCTCAGAGCTCTGTCTAGGTAGTAGCTGTATGTTTTTAATTTTCACCCTCTTTCCATGTTAACATTCCTGGATTCAAAGGAAGGTAATTCTGGTTCTGTGAGCCAATAGGCAGTTGTCATGTACCTTGGACATGCCCCAGGTCTGAACAGTTTGGATAGCTCTGGAATAAGGAAGATGCATCTATGCTGCTGAATATTCCTGACTCAGATTGTCACTGTTCCTCTTCTCTTCTGTTAGAACAGCCCTGGATGCAGTCCTTGTCATTGGCTCCAGTGCCATAGAAGAGTCATCAGAACATTTAATTTACAGCAGATGCAGCCCAAGGCATGCTGCAAAGGCTCCTAGATATGGGCTATGCCGTATCAACTGTGTCAAGCAAAGTGATTTTTTTCCTTACCCTGAGATATGTCAGTAGGTGAGCGTTTAGTTATATTGAGGGGGAGGGTTGAAATTGCCTCTTCTGTTGTGATGATCTCCTTTTAAAGCATAGTTCAGTCTTCTGAACCAGTCTGTGGTGTATTTTTCTAGCGTGGTATGAATGATTTGTGTTTGATCTCACAGTTAGAGCACTTTCAGTCTGTAGAGCAGGAGAGGTCATTTATATGTTGCTGTGAAAGGCTGTGAGAGCAAATGCTGAGCTTCTCACTGTCACAGCTGACACTTCTGTTCACACTTCAGAACTAGCGATAAGGTCAATGGGCAGCAGGGTGCTGATAAGGGTAGGAGTTCACAGGAATAAATAAGTATTCACCAAGTTAACGCTTATTACTGTCTTATTTTCCCCCATAAGAATATAGCCCCTAACCCGAAGATGATCCAGCACAATGCTGATTATAGACATTCTGGCTATAATCAGGCTCTGAACACTGATGACTGAACACACAAATTTGATAAATTCTTATGACAGGATGTGTGGCTTTGAGGTTCATTGTAGAAGCCAGATTGTGCCTTATTTGCTATTAAGGCTTAATAGAATTGTCCATTGATTTCTCTGCAGCCAGGTCCCCCAAGGGATTTATTCATTCAGGGATTAAAATTGTTCCACGGTTGTCTGATTTACTTAAAGCTCATGTGTTACTCCTAATTTGAGACAGTGACCTCAAAAATAGCCAAAACCTTCCATTATCCTTATGTGGAAGAAAAAGGTGTAAAAAAAAAATGTATTCTAGCTAGTGAAGGCTTCTATACCTCTGTTTTTCTACCTCCCTACTTCTGCTTGCTTGAGACAAAAATGAGTTGAACTATCTGCCTGATGAATTTGTTTGAAGTGGAAGAAAGCCAAGAATTATTTTAACAAATGTTTTAGCTTGACACTGAGTATGGAGGCTTAGTTTGCCAAGCTGAAAAAGTGAATAACTAGGCAGTTTTTGTGAGGCTTGTATAGGGTGTGGGTCATCTTAAATGTCAGTTCCAATCTGTGTTACATGCTTGTAGAGGAGCATATATTGTGAATGAATTTGTATGTTCTCCTCATAAGTTCCATGCTTCTCTGAAGCAGCTCGTTGGTTTTGAGAATCTGTGGCACATGCTACAATAAGCTGAATGCTAAGGGACTTCAGGAAATATACTCTTCTATTTGTTGAACAGAATTTCACA
The DNA here is from genome assembly GCA_013400475.1 of Tricholaema leucomelas. Lineage (NCBI taxonomy): Eukaryota > Metazoa > Chordata > Aves > Piciformes > Lybiidae > Tricholaema lacrymosa > Tricholaema leucomelas. Next base: position 330,925 of record WAAF01004049.1, on the reverse strand, counting down.
GGTACCTGCTTCTGCTGTCTACATGTTTGAAGGAGCACCGTGTTGGATGCAGTGATGGCGTTAAGGTAAGCTGGTGGTAGTCTGATAAGCTGGGCTGCAAAATACAGTGAGGAGCACTACTAGTTCCCGTTAAAGACTGATGGAGGTCAGTACAAGAGAAAGGGGCCTTCTAGGACAGCTTCTGCAAGTGTTGAGTCCCAGTGGTTGGTGAGGTACATAGCTGTCCTGTCTGTGACTTTGTGCCTGTGGAACAGTCTCACAATCTGCATTTGATGTATTTGTTTGCCATTATTAATTTTTGACACAGCTGTGGAAGACATCAAGACCCACCTGAAAGTGAATCTGCTGCTGCTGCTTCCACTTTTCCACAGGCATTTGACAACACAAAGTAATGTGTATGAATAAAACCATGCTTGGGCAAGACAGAATAAGGAACTGCTTCAAGGCCAGAACTGGGGTTGTGACTCTAAAGTCACTTGAGTTCAGGCTGCAAAAACTTATGTCAAAGGCAGACAATTGTAAAGTATTTCTAAATTTCTAGAATAACTGTTTTAGCAAATGTTAATTTTGTGATGAAGCCAGAACCAATACTGTTAATTAAAAAACCCAAACCTCGATTCTATAGATGAAATAGGATTCAGCTAAGAGGACAGAGGCCTCTCTGAGCATCACCCCTAGTTTGGTCTACCACAAGTACAGTGGTGCTCTGTAGCTCACTAGCTATTTTCAGGGAGGTGTTTGCAGTAGCTATTCCCACTCTTACTCAGAGTTCCCTTGTCTCACTCCCTCTCTGCCATAGATATATCTGCATTTGTGATAGCAGTCTCAAGGCTCATCTCCTTTGATCCACAACATCAGTTGCTTTCTGGACTTGGCCATGCCTCTATTCGCTGGTGGTTCTGTTGCTTTCATTATCTTCCCGCACAAAGAAGCTCTGTAGCACTGTGCAGTTGCTCAGAATTGTAGCCATTGCTTCAGTAATGTTTCACTCAGTCACAACAATAACTTGGGTTATTAATTTTCCTGTTGACTTTTAGCTTGAAATTCAGCAGTGGAAGATGACTCTCTGACATTTGCAGTGAGTCTGCAGTATATGGAAGGATAATGCTGGTTGACCTGTTTTGATGAAAGTGTGCTCTTTCAGCTGCTTACTGGCTCTTGTGTAACTCAGCACTGTTAGCACAAGCTGGGTTTATATTTGGACTCTGGTGGAGTGCTTTAAGGAAATGTTGTCTACTGTAGAGTAAAGATGTTTCTGCAACCTATCTCATGGTGAGAGGATTTTTTTTAGTCCTGTGAATCTGATGCCAAATGACTCTGAGCAGAGAGCACTGTAAATTGTTTGTCCTGTACATGGAAGATTTTTAGGCAGTTTTGTTGAAATTTTGCAGAAATTTTCTCTTCAACTCTTTCAGTGAGCCTGATGCAGCAAGTTTCTTAGTCAAAGCAAAACAAAGGGATGGAGTTACTGGCAATTACACTGTTACATTTAAGTCTTACGCTGTAATATTTATTCAAGTTGCTTCAACTGCCTGGTTGAACAACTATTTCAGCTGCTTTGCGATCTTATTCTGAAAGACAGCCACAAGCCATAGCTCAGTCACAATAACCTGGGTTATAAGAGAGGACCATGCATGCAAGTAGGTACATCTGAGCATAACCTTGCCTGTTGTACTTGTGGAGACTTCGGGTATGTGGGTAGTGGTGGTGGGAACCTGCAGCAGGGACTTCCTGGCTCCATCTCCACAAAATAACCTTGCAAACTCTTCTGAAAAGTATTTCATTGTTTCTCCAGCCCCATCTGCTCCTAGAGCACTAAATTTTGCCAGCTGTATCTTCACAATATAAAGCCTCATCTCCTATTAGCTTTTCTTATCTGACCAGTTTGTTATTTTAATACCCTCTATTTCTGAAACGCAACACAAAATAAAACTGAACAGCACAGTTTTCATCATAATATTTGTGATTCCACCATTTTATTTTCTCCATCCCCTCTTCAGGATGGTGCCAGGCTGGAATTTGCAATAGCACTCAGCACCATCCTAACTCTGTTTACATTGCTATCAGATTTGGACTAAAGCTGAGAGCTTGTATTAGCTGAGCCCAGGTGTCTGCTGGTGTGTCATTAAAATGTAATATTCCACAACAGGTCTGTACAGCATGTAGTGATCTGGAGACAAGATCTGATTCAACAGGGTATAGTAAAGAAGCAAAAGCAGGTGTAGGTGAGAGCTACTGCCATAGGAGCATGAAAGTGGTATATTTACGCAAGAAGATCCTTCATTAAAATGAACTTCAGATTTTAGGTAGCCTTCCTGATGTTTATTAAACTCTTAGCCACTTTGCCTAGGAACAGCAGATTATCAAATAGCAGGGGAAACCACTTCAGTTTTGAAATGTTTTAATTAATTATGTTGGATGTCAAATGTCTGGCAATGTGCTGTGTGTTAAACTAGAACACCATGACTGCTTTGTGCAGACTGCTTGAAGAGTGTTATTTACTTTGCTGAGTCAAAGCACAAGCCTGTGTGTGTCAGAACCAAGATCCATTCTGCAGCCATAACCTTACTTGTGCACATAAGGGTGGACTTCAGTTACACCATCATGACCTATTCACTCTCTTGCCCTCCCACTTAAAGGACCTGAAAGTTAACACCAGCTGCCAGAGTTACAAGCAGCTGAATACAATGAAGGAAATTAATAGAAGTATTGTTACCTCGTCTATAGTGAAAGCCTGAAGAGAGATAAGAAATAAAGACATTGTGAGCTGCATAAATCAGTACTGATTTGATGTAGTTGTAAAAATGAAAATGTGAGCTGTTTACATAGGATTGTCAGTTCCAAGACTTTCAAAAACAACTGAAACAGAGAGAAAATAACTTTTTTTCCTGAGCTTGTATGTCATTGATGAAATAGAAGTTCATAAGCCCCATTTTCTTAAAGGCACTGTAGAATTTAGTAGTGTATTCCAGATTAGGAATGTAGTTTGCTGTATGATTATGAAATCATACAGTATTAAGAAACAAGACCAATGTATTTTAGGACAGGCTATTTTAAAAAAATGCCCTGTAAGTAGTATAGAATGAAAACAAAAGATGTATTTAAAAGAAGGAGCTTTTCTGCACCTGTTTGGATGTTCAGATGGATTTTTGAATGTGTTACGGCTTTAATCTTTCCGTTTTCTTTCTCTTTTCTTTTTGATGTCACTGTGTCTTGCCTCCAGTGAAGCCCAGGGAGAACCTGCATCAGAAGCAAGCTGTAGGAATGAACCATGTGCAGAGAGATATCAGATTTGCCAAATGAAATAAACTGAAATTTGTGTCAGAGACAGGCGAGCAAGAAAAGGAGATTATTACAAGTAACCCTATTTGTAATTATTTTTCATCCTGCTACTGCAGAAGTTACATACAGCAAGAGCACAGATGGTGGCTATTCCTTGTGTTCTCCTTGACTTCCTCCCAGCAGCTCGGCATGCAGGTACTCAGCAGCCATGGGCTCAGCTCAGTGTTGCCCTTCGTGCCATCTCACATCCAAATAAGTGGAAGGAAATGGAGACAGGTGAAGGCTCTGCAGAGGTCATTTGGGGTACACAGAGGAGCAGGATCTTGAGAAGTTACCCTTTGCATCATTAGAGTAGTGCAGTAGGCACATACAGGTGCTGGTATCACTGTGCATTGTGTGGAGATTCCAGTCATTTAATTGCTTATGCAATAGCTCGTTCTTTCACTGGACATTGTCCTTGGACAGTAGTAGAAATTTTATGAGTAGTTCAAACCTTTCCTAGAGTGCATCATAATAAATGTATTTAGAACACACTTGCATACACAAAAAGAAATAAGCTGTACTGGTAGTTCATACCTAATGCTGGTAGCTGCATCACAGGACGTTGCTTCTTTAGCTTACATGCCTCACCCAACCAGTGTGTGTCTTGGTGCTTTACTGCATTATGTACAGCATAATGGGTTGTCTGTAATGTGTCTAGGTGTGTATCAGCTTCATTTTAGGTGGGACAATAGCTGTGGATGTGCAGAAACATGGACCACAGTGCAAACTAGACAGGCCTTCTGAGGGCTGAAGATGCTGATGAACCCTGTTCTTTTTCCTCATTGCTCTTGTCCGGGGGTGAACATGGCTCCAACCTAAATAATCTTTCTGTATCATGCGAATGCTGTTTAGCCCTTAAGCAAAGGGGAAAAAAAAAAAACCTCTTTTGTTCCCCAGCTCAGAACTCCTTTCCTCAGCAGATCCTCTCTTGGTTACCATGGATATGCAGACTGGTGGTACAGTCTTCCTGTCCCTTATTCAGTACACCTACTAACATCTGTACCAGTGCAGATTTCAAATATAGCCTAAGCGTGGTGCTGGATCTGGCTGGATCTGATGCTGTTTTACACATTTCTGTGACACGTTGGTTTTGGCTGGTCGTTCTACCTTCTTGAGCAGATGTAGCATTTCATAACTTGTCACTGAATTTTTATCCTTCCATTCATGGTGACAACCAGAAATCCAATTGTCATTTCATTGTGAACCACCAACGTGAAGTACATAAAGCAGCTCGGGAGTTTCAGGCTGTTTCTCAGCACCACTCCCTCAAACGCTGGGTGGTGTACAAAGTATCAGATTACATGGAGATCTGGAGCAGGTGAGTCGGTGCAATACAGTTAATTAATAAAGGAGTTTGCATTGCAGAAGAATTTATACAACTTCAGTTGCACTTGACTCTGTGCTTGATTTGACACTTACTGGGTAATTTGGCATCTTTTGTTTTGACCTCAGTGGGCATTGGATCAGAGCTGCTGATATCAAGGGCACTGAACAGCTGGGAGACAGGTTTATTAGTTTCATACTCTAAAAGTAGGACCAGATCTCTAGTTTCAGCATTATCTAAACCTTGAGAGATCTAGATGCTGCAGAGCTTCACTTTCGCTTCACCATGCGATGCAGACTTGAGAGCTGGCAAACTATTTGTGTGTCAGCTGAGCCATTGAATCCACAGGAGAATCATAAAAGGACAAGTATGTGCAAATTTAAGCATTTAACTGGGAGTTCTCAAGCTTTTGTTCGTTTAGACAATTTGGATAAATAGTTGTTCTTTTATGGCTTTCAGATATGAAACAAAATATTTTTCATTAAAATAATGGCTTTTTTTTGGTCTTAAAAAACACCTTTAAGAGGGAGCAATAATAATGAGAGGATTAGAAAATGTGTTGAGAATGTTGCTGTGGCTATGGTTTGCCTAGAGCCTTGCAAGATCTTCTTAAGTATGAATAGCACGAAGATTTTTACTGCTCTTACTCTTTAATTGTATTCTCATAGTATTCAAAGAATATAGCCAGCACAAGGAGCTGCTGTGCTTAGAACTGTGCAAACACTCGAGAGATAAAGTAGTATCTAAAAAGTTCCGAGTTAAAGTAACGGAATAAGTAAAATGTGCACATTCAGGCAGCTCAGTAATTCCTTGCTGTTAGGCATTCAGATGGAGTCATGGCAAGACCTTTTGGCACCTTTCCCTTCCTCCTACTGCTGCTGCCGCTTGTCCTCTTCCTCGGCATCTTCTCAGCCAGCTGCTGCTGCGGTTTCACAGGCATCTGTTCTGGCTGCCAGAGCTCTGGGCTAACCAGTGGTCACTTGCCTTTCTTTCCCTCTTTCCTTGAGTGCTGTCCAGGCTGGGTACTCTGCAGGGCGTGAGCATGGCATCCATGTTCACATTAGTTATTTCATCAGAGATCTCAGAAATTGTCACCAAAAAGCACAGAAATGGTACCTGAAACCCCTGGAAAGCAATTTGGAGAATCTATGTCAATTTTTTTTACCACACAGCATTTTTTTATTTTGGAAGTGCACATGCAATTTTTTGCTATTAGGTGCTGCACAGCACAATGTCTTCTCTTTGTACAAGGCCACACAGCACAATTCCTGCTTCCAGGCAGTAGCCACACACAGGCCACCTTCCATCACTGAGATGACATGATTCAATTCCTCTCAGTACTTCTTTTTCAGTCTGGCTTTGTGTTTTGTTCTCTTTTGCAACTTTGCTCCTGAGGTAATGGCTCTCAGAGGTAGAAGAAGAAAATTCCTGTTGGTGGAGCAAGGCCTTACCCAGACCTGCCTGTCTGCCTGCCATACTATTTTGGATGCCAAGTAGACAGCAAGAATCAATCAATGCTGTGAGATTGCAAAGCAAGTGTATAATTTAGCTGTTTGGACCAGCAGATGGCAAGTGCAGAGGAAAAAATCAATCTAAGAGCCAATCCAGGGAATAGACATTAAATAAAGCCATCTGGCAAACTGTATGAGAGGAAAAGAAAAAGATGAGAGCAAGTTCTGCTTTAAATATCTATTCACAACTGAGAGGAAGTTGCTAGGAACTCATGCTGTGGAGGAGCAGACTTTGACCCTGTAATGAGTTCTGTGGAGTGTCAAAACCCTTGGCAGTGGCAAGGACTTAGGAGAAAGGCTCTAAATTCTAAAGCAGAAGGAGCCTAAGAAGCAACAGTATTTCTGCCTCTCTGAGATCCTGATCATACTCCATGTAGAATAGGGAATACAAGACTGCTCAGTCCCTCTGATGAGACTGTGAAGACCACATCTAGGAACCTAGATTGTAGGGAAGGACTAAAAGGAAAAGCAGAAAGGAAGCAAAGAGGGTGATCTAATATATCCCAAATTCTGAAAGGCATTCCTAAATCTGTTTTTATGCCAACGCCATGGTGGTTTGTTGCTTTGCTCTGCTACTTTTATTCCCAGAGAAGAGAGATGTATGTGGTTTTGCACTCAGGCTTTTAAGCAAAGTTTCAAAAGTGAAGCACAATTCATTGAAAAGGGAAATGGTATCTTATGTAAGTGCTTAGCTTTTCTTTTGGCATCTTGCTCTCGGGGAATGTGATTTCAGAGCCCAGAAGTCTAGCAGATGTTATTACTATTTATGTTTTACAGGTCAGTGCTTTGGGTTTTATTCTCTGAGAAATGCACACAGCTGCTAGCCTGTCTTTTACATTATAAAAACAAGTTGATTCAGTACCTTGTTCTTAACTTATACATGTGATCTATTTTTCAGTATAAAGGGGGGATGCTGTGGCACTTCCTGAAAATTCAGGTGCTTTAGTAACCAACAGTTTTGTTGGAAGACTGTGTTATTCTCTTATTCCCATAAAAAGTAACAGTGGTTCATTATACAATAAATTTTGGTCCTGGTGGCATTAACTGCAATAAATGGAAAAAAATAAACAATAGTATTGTAGCATTTTTTAATGCCTCTGTTTATAATAAGGTTCATGTCAGTGATGGTGTAGTAGCTTTGTGTTTTAACTGTCAGTTTCAGACACTTCTGTGGAAAATGACTACCAGTTCTCACTGAACAAAATTTTCAAGTGTCTGTTTCTTTCCCCTCTCCTCTCTGTTATTTCTGATTAGTTATTGTATCTGAGAATGTTGATTTCAGTTTTCCTCAGTATCTAATAGCCAGACTAACAAAAAGGCAGTATTTCTGTCCCTCTGCTCAGATGAATAATTCATTGCCCTGCACTTTGTGTAAAGTAAACTTGAAATGAGTCTTTTGTAAAGATTATTTACAAGAGAGTCGTAGACACAGAAATTAGTTGGCTGCCTTTAGGCATGTCATTTTGTTTTTACTGAGAGACAAATAACATTTTGTGTCTGTTAAACTTTGGTTAAAGAATTTGTTGTATCTAGTGTTAGAGATAGTATCCTTTAATTGGGGAAGTCAGAGTTAGACAGGTTTTCAGTGCTGTTTTACTGCTGTTCTCCTCAGCTCGGATGAACAATGGGCTGGAGGGATGCTGGCAGTGTTGCTTGGTTACAATTCATCACCATGAATCAATGCCTCACATGGCTCCTTCTGTGTCTGAACAACTGGGGCACTTCTTGGTACTGTATTACTGATGTATGTGGAGATGTGACCAGATTACATACTCTCTCAATTACTGTAAAACTATACTCTTGCAGAGAGATTTGGACGGCAGTGTTCCACTTACAGTGTTTCAAATCAGGCAGTTTCGAATTGTCTGTTTTACATGGCCTTAAAAGTACATAGCTGAGCAAAGCAATTTTTTAACAATGAATTTTGTTGCAAGATGTGTTTCGAGAGTTTGGTACTTTAGAATCCTGTGTAGTCATCAGGAAGATTAAATCCTTCATTAAGTATCTTCCTCTGGAATAGACATGTGACTTGCTGAAAGCTGCCCACAGGTAAAGCGAAGCATGTAACAGTAACTGCTGCCTACCTCATACTCAGTGCATTTGCCCAGATTTTAAGATGGCATAAAATGAAGCTGGTGTAGTTCTGCCAGTTTAAACAATAGGAATAAGGGACAGGTGATTTTTGAAACCATGGAATGACTTTTCTGTGCCCCGCCCAGATTTGTTTTACTGCTCACCTGTTCTTGCTCTTAAAAACGTTGTCAGAGGAAATGCTATGAAGGAGGAAAGATACCCAGTTTGAGCTCTCCCTTAAATCAGCATTTCCAGCAGCATTGTTCCCATTTATGTCCTTTTGCTCATTCTTCTATAAAATTGAGTTATTGTTTTGCTGTTCTCACTGTTTTATTGCCTGTTACCACTCTGCTTCATGTACCACTCACACTCCCTCTTCTGCTGGGTAGAAGTTTAAAACTTTTCATGAGTCCCAAAACTTCCCATTTCAGTTGTGCATGAAAACAACCAAAAAAATCATTGGCTATATGACAGTTGGCAACTGTGCCAAGAGTGTCAGTGACAAATCACTGACTGAGCTATTTGCTCATCTGTGGCTATGAGATTCTGGCAGTCAGCTGAAGCACTGTCTTCATCATCTCCCGTGGCTGTCTACTTATATGGTAGTCCTGGTAAATGTCCTTCAGTCTGTCTAGAGAAAAATCCAGAAGTATCTTTTTTGTCTTCTTCCTCTCCTTTCACATCTGAAATTTTTGTCCCTGAAAGGCTTTCCCTTTCCTTCTTTGAGGCTCAGCAATTCTCCATTTCTTCTCAAATCTTGCATACTTGTGTCTTTAAATTTCTATTTGCCTCTATTAAGTGCTTCATTATTACAGCTTGAATTTGCCATGCCTTTCATTTTGTCAAGCTTCATCAGTTTTCTCTAATTTCTGTTATTTGGTGTCAGTTTGTTGCATTGCTGAACACAAAGACCATTTTGAAAAATACGTAAGAGAAGCAGCAGTGAAGTGACATCCACTCCACATAGTTTGCAGAAGAATCTATAGTTAAAAAAGGGATCTAGCACCATCTAAAATACAAATACTTCTATAAGTAAGTTCTCTGTATCATTTTGCCTTCTGGTGATGTCTTTAAGATGGCCCTTCATAAAGGAAATAGTTTCACAATACCTGCACTACTTACAACACAGTTACACTGCACAGAGCTATGATTTTTGACTTGTGCTCACTATTCTGTGACATGATCAGCTTTTCTGTAGCAGCAGATGAGTATGTTTACATGACCATTTGAGCTAGATTTCTAGCTCAGACATAAAAAAAAATTAGGAACAAAGTAACTTAGAAGTGGAAGAGTACTGGAGTCTCTGAGTGGAGAGGTGAACATTCCAGGGATAGGCCATAAAATGGCAACCATGGATAAGTTAATATAATTTCATTAGAGCATTAAAAACTTTATGTCTGGAAGCTGCTTTTGCTTCACCCGCTGCTATCTTCCCCCAGCGATGTTTTGGCTGCTGCTTTGCTGCCGCTTGTCCCTATCCCCATCTTCTTTAAGGTTACTATATTCTGTAATAGTTTATTCTGTCTGTACTATTGGTTTAAACTGTAAAACTACAATTTCATTTTTCTGACTTTCCAAATTCTGAGTTGCAGTGAATTTATTATAAATCTGCTCCAAAGAGAGTAAGTTACTGGCAGAGGAATCTACTCTAACCCTTCACAATTGGAGAGGCTGAGGGAGCTGGGGTTGTTTAGCCTGGAGAAGAGGAGGCTCAGGAGTGACCTCATTGCTCTCTACAACTACCTGAAAGGAGGTTGGAGCCAGGAGGGGATTGGTCTCTTCTCCCAGGCAACCAGCAATAGACACAAGGGGACACAGTCTCAAGTTGTGCCAGGGGAAGTGTAGGCTGGATGTTAGGAGGAAGTTGTTCACAGAAACAGTGATTTGCCATTGGAATGGGCTGCCCAGGGAGGTGGTGGAGTCACCGTCCCTGGAGGTGTTGAAGAAAAGACTGGATGAGGCATTTAGTGCCATGGTCTAGTTGACTGGCTAGGGCTGAGTGATAGGTTGGACTGGATGATGTTGGAGGTCTCTTCCAACCTGGTTGATTCTATGATTCTGTGATCTTAAATTTGCAGTTTGCTTCCTCCAAATGTTGCTTGATTACCTAAAAAAACTTTCTGTGACTCTCTTTAATACTTGGATTTATTCAGTTTTGCTGCTTCCCAGGCGATGACATCCATAAACTATTTAGTCTGGAAATTGAAGTGCCACTGGGATAGAACCTAACACTGAACTCTTCATATTTCTGCAAAAAGGTGAGAGAAGGCAAATGTATGAAAGTACTGTAATTTTCTTAGCAACATGATGGTCTTTGGCTCCTGTTCGAAAACATGCTTGAAGCACCATAGTACTCATCTGATGTTGAGCAGTCGTAATTGTTGCAGGGAGAGACTGATTCCCTGGGTAAATACAGACATTTATGGAGTAGGCTGACATTTCAAGCATAGTTAAGAGGTTGTTTCTGGGCACTGAGCCTGCGCTGAACACAGCTGTATTGGGCCACTGAACCTGCTGTATGTTATAATGAAAAGAGAATCTTTGCAGGGGTATACTGCACACACCAGGAGTAAGCTTTAGGAGTGCCATTGCACAGCTGAGGTCGTCTGGCAGTTCTGCAGAGACACTTGTGTGCACTGCCCTTACATTAAAACACTTGATAACAAAAAGCTGTTGTGCAGTAATTCCCTCTTAAGGACATGACAGGACTTCTCTAGACATGACAGTCTAGTCCTTCTGTCTCTGGGACTCCTCTTTGAAAAATCTTTTGTCTCTGTGGTGGCTGATTGATCAGTGTACCCACTGCAAATCTCTCATGCAGAGAGTGTGCCCTACAGAGATGATACTGGAGCTGCTTCCTTGGCAGGGCTTTGGGTCCTCTCAGGTGCTCCTGTTTGGGACTGGCAGCATTTGCTTGAGCAAGGAGGAAGAGAACCGATCCAGATGTGATGGGGAAGTGGCTAACCAGAATGAAAGGACTTGTTTCTGCACTGACACCCCTTGTCCCTCTGGACTTCACTGGCCCCTCCAACCCACAAGAGCCATGTCATGCATAGTGTGTGCATCATCACGTTCTTGCTATGTTTGCCAAGGGAGTCAGTAGAAAGCAAACACACATTTTTTTCAGATAATTAGTTCTGTGTGAGACTTTTATATTGTGCTGCATTTGAGGAGTTATTACTTCTTTCCACTGTACAGGATAGCTAGGTCATATACACTGCATCCAAGAGACCCAGAGGCACTTCAGTTCTTCAGGCCTAGTTCAGCTCCTACTTTTCATCTTTCAGAAAATGCATACTGGGGAGGTTGAAAGCTAAACAGTCATCAATCCAATGGTGTGGCAGTAACTTGAAATATCTAAAAGGTCAGAAAATGTAGAGTTCTTTTGTCATCCTTAGCTTTCCAGATTTGCTTCTCTTCGGTTTTGGTTACAAGTTTGGTTTTAGATTATGCATCTGAGGTAACTTTAATTTTCTCAATTTGGATGTGCTTAATATTCTGTTATTGCATTTGTTAATGTTGAAGCTGTGCATGTGATGGGTGGTTTCTTCTGCTTTATTTAATGACCAGATTTGAAATACAGAGATCTTGTTTTGGTGATAAAAACTTTCTAATTTCATTGGCACAAAGAGCAGAAAATTCTCCCTTCATTTTTGCCCATGCACTTTCTGTTTTCACAAAAGACGCTTTTTTTGTTGTATAATCAGTTCATCTGCTGTCACTTTGTCTTGGGTGGTGCTATGCAGTGGCCTTTGCAAAGCCAGGAGTAACTTTTCAGCATGTCCCTGCCTTCTCAGGAAGAACCCAGCTAAGCTTCCTGAGCAACATCAGCCTCTGCTAAGAATTCAGGTCAGGATTTCCCTTCTTGTTTCTTAGCAACTGGGGGATACTGGTGCTTTCTTCTCTGACTGACTCTTTTGACTGCCTTAGATACAGGGATCACTTGGTGAAGGGATCGAGGCAGTGCTAATAACTCATGCTTCAGGAAGGCAAAACATAGTCCAGTGCTAGGTAACTGATGTGATGTAGGGTGCACTATCCAAGTCAAACTGAATTGAGGCTTTCAGAGTCCTCTGTGCGAACTTGGAAGTGCCTCTGCTCTGTTTGCTACTGCTTAAATGTCTGGCGAGGTGACAGATCCCTTTTGAAACACCAGTAGAGTTTTATGTTACATTGAAGCTGGCAAACCAGGAGCATACGCAGGTAAGCAACTGGAGAAAGTTTACGTCTGAGGTGCTTTAAAGGTTATTTTCCTACGAGTGTGATGTGTTTCTTGGTTACGCAGGTGCACAACATTCAGTTGTGGGAGTATTGACCTGCCTTTGTACTTATTAAAGTTTCATCGGACGGTAAGTAAAAAACGTTAATTGGAAAGATGAACTGTCTTCTGTCGTTCCTTGTGGTGTCTGTTTATAAAGTGTTGAAAACAACCTTTAAACCTCTCTAGATAATTTAATGTAGAATTAGCTAATGAAAAATCTGTAAGTGATCAAGAGTTACTGTTTGCCATGCTCTTGCTGCAACTGGCTGCTTGTAGCCCATTTACAAAATGGAAAGCAGCAAGTCCCTCTAACTGTATATTGTTTGCAGAGGTCAGCAATCATTGCCTCTGGTTGGTGACACAGTGCAATTTGTTCCTGCTTTTTGTTTTCCTTTCACAGATTGTAGAAACAGACAGAGTTTGACAAATGTGAAAACTAAAGCAATGTGCTGTTCTAAAAAAAAATGTTGAGGAAAAAAATACTGTCTTCCCTGTGCTGTAGCCTCTCTTCCTTACTCACAGTTGGCAGAGATAGTGGGAAGTAAACCTGAGTATATTTGTATCTAGTGCTGGTACTGGGCTGGCATGAGTTTCCTAAAGGACCATTTTCCACAGCAAATACAGTTTTCATGTATTGAAAAACATGAGAACAAATGTCTCCAGATGCATATGAGCAGTTTAATTTGCCTTTTTCAGAAGTCTATAAGCAGTACATTCCAGCTCTTCAGCAATATCTGGTACATCTCCAATTAACTGCCAGAAGAGGCCTGCCAAGTGACAAAGTAACATCAGCCAAAGATCTGGCTGCACATCTTTAGGACAGGTACATTATAAGCAAGTTTAGTAGGTTTTTTTGCACAGTAGGCTGTAGCAGTCGATTCTGAATAGGACATAAAAGACCAGGTTATTTTTAGACTGTATATTGTAATTGTCTGTGATGTGAATCTATCTGAGTGTTGATTCTGAGGCATTCAAGACCTGATTTCTTCAGAGAGATTACGTGCAGTTTCAATTGATATTTTCCACACTTAATGTTGAGAAAGACGATTCTCAGTCTCATGTTGCATACCTGATACAGTGTTTGCTTTTCAAAGTATGCATGTCCAATTCGGTATGCCAAGCTTTTTGTCACTATCATACAGTTGGGAGAGCTCATACATCCATTCCTGGGACCATAGTGTATGCGTCCACTTAAGAAGAGAGAAAAAAAATCCATACCAGAGCAGGATTTTTGTGCAATTCAGGCTGTTCTTTATTGCCAAAGACTCTCCCAAGTGTGTAACTTCACACTACTGTGTATTTAAGTGATGTGGGACAGAGAAGAAATACCTGTCTGAGAAGGTGCTTCACGTTTCATTTAATTGTTCCAGTCTCGAGGTCAACAACTTTCAGGAGGCAGGTAACAGCAGAAACTTTTTGATCTAGATGTTTTAGTAAAACAGCACTCTCGGAGAATGCTGTGGGATCCAAGAGAGTAAATTGTCCAGCACACTCTGATCTGTTCACAAAGCCTTATAGTGTGCTCTTAGTAATCCTCTTCTACCAGAGCTGGGAGCTCTGCTAAACATCTCATTCCCTGCCTGTTGGCATGACTCACAAATATTTTTTTGAATGTCTGAAAAAAAGTGTTACAATTAAGGAGGTCTCTAAGCTGAGAGGTCAGATTTTCCTCGGACTTGAACTAGTACATTTGGCAGCTGCATGTAAAAGACTAAATATTTTTCTGTTACACCTACAGCAGGGGCACTCTGCAGATACACAGATGACTGGGCTCTTGCAAGTCCAGCCAAGGGAGTATATATGCACCAGCGCTTCAGGGTTTGAAAAGAAGCTGGAATGGGTCGTGTAGTCTGGTATTGCTGGTCTGCATCAGGGATCTTGGTGACTGGATGTAGAAAAGAGGCAAGTCTAGGGAGATTATTGGAACACAGTCCTTGCACAGGATGGAGTTTCTTGATAGTAATGTGCTCAAACATGTCCTTGGACTCCACAATAGAGAGTGGGCTACCAGTGGAATGTGAATGCTTTCCTGTCTGTCAATCTGTGCAACTCTAACTAGGAGATGAGGAGCTTAAATCCCAAAGTGACTTTTGTGTCATCTAGTTATAGAGGCTGCTTGGGGTTCAGTCTGCACCACCTGGCTTGGTTGAGATCATGGCAAACTCACAGGAGGTGGGAGCAAAGACCTCACAAACAGCTTTTGTTTGCACAGCTTTGCTTCATGAGCTCAACTGTGGAATGCTGCTTTGCCACCCTCTCTTCCAATAACATCCCTTTTGCTCTCATGTATAGGTTGTGTGCCTCTCTGCTCTCCTTCTACCTGTGGAAGAGTATACTCTTAAGTTGGATTTTTCTAGCATCTGAATGCCAATGCCATTTAATTTGTGAGTGCTGTGGTACATTTTGTTGTGGTTATTTAAATCAGGCAGAGCTCAAGTGTTGTACAGTCACGTGTAAAGGTGATAGCAGATGAGAGCTCTTTATGTCATGCTAGATTTCTGCAGCTCACTTGTGCTATATCTGACAAATTGCAGGCAGGAAATTTTTGAATTAATGACAAATATTTCTGAACAGTAGTTAGTTAAGAGCCTGCACATGTTAAATTAACCATAATAATCTTGTCATAGTTACAAATTAATAACGTGCATCTCATCAGGATTTTGAGTATTGAAGTAAAACATTAATGGTGTATTTAAAGAAGGGAGCCTAAGGATAAATGAGATGTCTTCAAATAGGTCTTTTCCTTTCTTTTAAACATCATTGTCAGCTTCCTGTGTAGCCTTGGGGGCTTACTTGGCACAGGATGGAGTGGGTAGCACAATAGAGATGGGAATGCAAAGCACCTATCTCTGAGCTCCGAGGTATCCCTGGCTTCCCTCTGTCCTCCACAGTAAGGCATCTCCTCAAAGTAACATGAATTAGGCCTATTAATATCTGAAGTGTCTTCTTTTCTGCATTGCTTAGAGGGCAGTACAGCCAGGGACAGATGTGCATGTGAGAGCTTTCTGCCAAAAAAGACCTTAAACTGGTGAGAGATTTCACAAGGAAAGTGTTCCTCAGGTCAGAGTAGGATAGGGGGAATTTCTGCCCCACTGGCAGACATGAGATGAGACTGAGGGGAAGTTGTGATGTGGGAAAAGGGCATTTATCCCAGTGTTACTCCCCATCAGTCATCCATAGAACCTCATCAAGGGAGATCCAGGAAGCAGAATCTAATTTTCTATGCCTCCATCTTTCCACTACACTACAGGGTGCCATAGGGAGCTGGGCCCTGGACCAGAGAGAGACATGACAGACTCACTCATCCCTGCTCTGAGAGATGCTTCTTGATGGACATTGGGAAAAGCACTTAATCTCTCCATACTTTTGTACTTTTATGTAAAATGCAAGTGCCAACAATTCTTTTCCCCTTTGAGGAGAGCCTTTGTACACGTATGGGCTCTTCCAGCATAAATTGATTGTGATGGACTTTGTAGTGGTATGAATGGAAACAGCTGTACCTTTGTAGTACAGTTTCAGAAAAAAACAACCATGTTCTCAAGAAAGTCCCATGTGACTTGAGGTCAGCAAGAACTGCAAGAGCTGGCATCTGCCTCTCCCTCTCACTTTTCTCCATCTTCAAGTGAAGTGGCAGCATCACAACAGTGTCAGCATTGCTCTCTCAACGGGGTAGGAATGCACCCCCACTGCATTATGCATCCTCCTCCCTGCATTCTCTGCAGAACTTCACTTCTCAGTCCCTCCCTTCACCTCCTGACTTTGTCATACCATAACAATCAGCCTGGAAGGCTGATTAAGGCTGTGACTTGGGCCGTGGGTGTTCTGGCTGCTCAGATGGCTAGCAAGATGAACAAGCAACTGCTTTCTTCTGCTGTCAGCTTTCCTGCAGGAGGGAGTCTGCACAATCACCAGCTTTTACAAAACTGGTCGAGCTTCATAGCCAGTGGGGAAATAGTGAAATGGAGCAGTATAGACTGTGCAGTCATGTAAATGTATTTTTTTGTTAGGAAATTAAATGTAAGGAGTGGCAGCATCATACACTGATGTTTATTATCTGTCCTCCTGCACTGTCTAAAAGTGCTATCAAGGTTGGATCCATCTATTTTGTACAAATGGTACGACGCTGGTGACTGTCAGCGTATTCGTCTGCCACTCTGGATGGATAGGAGCAGGAGCTGTGACAGTGACTATGCCCCTTACTGTAAGGAAAGGTTTGACCTCTTGAGTGCTGTCCTTTGTTTAACTTTCTCCAGTCCTCTTTCCTCATTTTGTTCTGCACAGAGCATTTTTACATGTAACTTTCTCAATGTATGAGCTCACATGCTCACTGTTACTTGTCTTGGACAAATCGACACATCCAAATACTTTCTACTTCTCGGTCCAAGGGAATGAGTGAGATTGTGCAGGTAGTGTGGGGTGTGCTATAGACTTAGCTCTGGACTTATCACAAAGCAGAAGTAAAAATTACTAAGCAGCATTCAGGCTATTGACTTCCAAAACTCTGCAAGTCTGAAGTGGCAGCTGGAGATGAAACATGCAGAGGGACTCACCAGAAGTTATTTTCACCAAGGTTATTGCTGCAGGGAAGGAGTAAAGAGGAAAAGGAGAATCTGAGTAAGCAGCAGTTATTTACATTTGCTCATATCCTTGTTTTGGAGCAAAGACCTGCAAGTACACAGGAGGAGAGAAGAGATAGAGGAAAACATTGCCTCTCTTTCAAACACAACCAGTTTGTTCCAAGTGGGTAGTAGGAATGTAAAGTTTGCAAGTGCATGCCATGAGGTACTAAATGAGCAAAAATGAGGGCTCTCACTTTTTTGAAATCCTGATTGTGCTTTTCTTACAAATTGTGAAAAAGGTTTGGAGCAAAGATGAAGGGCCTCAGCAATGTTGTGTATTGTGGCATGGTTAGGAAGCAACCTTCCAGCTTGTTGACATAAGAGCTGCTTGGGGTTAGGAGAACTGTCCAGCTTAACTGGACTCGTACCTAAAACCCTTGTAGTCATGTTGCTGTGACCTTGCATTAGAAATCTTGTGCTTGTTTTTCTAGAAGTGATCTGAATGTTACTTGCATGAAGGAAAGAAAAAGGAGCCCATGGCTCATCTCTCTGCCATTCAGGCTTGAGAAAATAATTATCAATTGAAAGTTGAGAGGGACTAAAAGAAAGGGCCAAAAGAGGCTAAATTAGAACCTTCCCAGTTAAAACCTGCCACGTGTACTACTTCAGAGTGAGCCTCATACAACAGTTAGACAAGAGGCTGTTCAGCTTTGCATTTGACCTGTGGGGTTTAATGCAACAGGAATGTGGAATGTGTTTACAAGGTAGCAGTTATTGCTGAAGTATGTGAATGCTGTTCCCTGGGGAAATTTCAGAGTACTGAGATTGCGTTGACAGTGGCTGTACCTCTCAGACGATCCGCGCGGATGTTGAGGGCAAAACAGACCTCTTGAGTCTGCAATCAGAACCCTGAGAGGGGAATGCAGAGGAGGATGCTCCCCTTCCCCACTGCCATGGCTCCAGTTGGATCTCACTCTATCCTCGCTGCTCCTTCATGCTAGGATGACCCAGGAGGGCAAACCGGTCCTTGGGCTGGAGACATGGCTTCTTGTTATCCCTGCATCCGAGGTGACTCCAGGTTAGCACATGACTGCAGTCCGTTCAGCAGAGCTGTGTGGGCTGAAACAAGGTGAAGTTGAGGGAATGGTGAGGACTGAGGGTCCCTATGGCAAATTACATGAGCGCCTCCTGGAAATCTACTGCTTATGTTCTGGCTAGTCTCAGCTGGTAGGCTGGTGTATCTCTGCCTGAAAGGGCTCAGCCTTCACTTAAGAATATTTAAATTCACTCTCTTTGCATTCCCTACATCCCCCCCCCCCACCCCTCCCATGTTAAATACTCAGTGTTAAAACTATTCTACGTAAGTTTTATAAATGATCACAATGGTATTTTCATCCTTTCAGTATAGGAATGGCCAAGGAACCCAGTAAAGCCCAACCAACTCTCTTTATTTCATGCATTTTCCTTTACTTGTGTTTGGTGAGACTGAACTGTATTTTTCACTGCACTAATGACAAACTATTTGGAAGCCTGGGACATAGCTGTATTCTATGTTTATATGAACCTGACATTTGAAAAGATTAGTCATTAATTTTTAAAGAAACTTAATAAAACTGTTGAAATGACAGTGTTGAGTACACCACACATTATGGAGCTGAGAGTAAGTGTTTGGTGTGGTATAGATGGGCTCAGAAAGTATGAAACTTGGGCCATGTTCAGCTCCGATGTTAGCATTTCCTTTCCTTGTCAAGTTAACTCAACATACTGACATTTCTTCAGAGTAGTAGATAAAGCTGAATAAGGATCTTATTTGGGGTAGTGCTAAACACTTCTGCATCTTAAACTGCTGTTAACCTGTGCAAGAACATGCTTACATTAGGCTAATTGATGGGACAGTAGGTATAAGTGGACTGTTCCTCAGGGCTTGCTGTGGTTCCAAGTGAGTCTTATTCTGTTTGCCACAAAGTAGGTGCATGTGTGTACATAGGTATATAGACAATTTATTGTATTCATGATTCCAAAAGGCAAGTTATGTTTCCTTGAATTTAAAGGCACTGAGCCCTTATAGCAGTGTGGATAATGCTACTTGTTCTGAATACCAAAAGACCTTGTGTAATTATTTTTGTGAAATAGCTTCAGGAGTGTTCCCAGTGCTGAATTCAAGAGTAATTGCAACATGTAGAATAAAATGTAATTTTGTTCTAACCAAAGCAAGACATTTTCTTTTATTTTCTATTCCATTTCAAGGAGAGGCACAGTGATTTTGTTTTTTTTTAATACTTCCCTGACCCTTGTCTCTGAGTGATGTTAACCCCCTGTAGTACAAGAAAAGATGAATTTCCTCAGAACGTTATTAGCCAAAGTACTCTATGTGAACACTTGATATTATTTAAACTCAAAATACAGATTGTGCTTCTGTAAGTAAAAGTGGCTGATACAAGGTTAAAACTCTGGTAGTATGTTGAACAGTTTGTGCTCCTAAATATACAGAGGATTTCTGGTAGGGAGCAGGGAGGAGGTCTTTGTGCTTAACAGCTATGGCTTTATTATCCCTGTGTGCTGAGAAAGGAGAGACAGTGTTGTGTTATAACTCTAACAGATCATTTAATAATAGCATTGGTATGTTAGTAGAATAGTTCTCCTGGCCCCTCTATTAAATCACACCAGAAATCCCCAAACCAAACAAAAAACCTGCCACAAAGCAAAAATTGAAAGCAAGTAAGAAAGGGTTACTCCATAGGAATAAGGCATTTCACATGACTTTGCTTTATTCTTTTGCTATTGAAAACTCTCTTTGTCCCATGTTACACCCCCCACCCCCAGCTTTTAATTCTTTTCTATGGTTATTTGATTTGCTTTGTCGTTGGGTGTTTTTGTTTAAAGAAAGCATGCGAGTTAAAGCTTTTCCTGTGAGCAAAGTATGACCTTTGACAAGGTGTATGCCATCAAGATACTGAGCTCTATCAAGAGAACAGAGTTTCCCTAACACTTCTGGAGAACAGCCTATTCCTTGAGTTATCCAGGACATCAGACTGGGAAATCCCAGTGCTGCCTCTGACCTCTCAGGTTTGTGCTCTGCTACAATGCACTTTAAAAAAAAAACAAACACAAAACCCTCACTCTTTAAAAGCTGCCTGGAGGGAAAATTATTTTATTTTATGGAGTGTTTATGGAGGGAAAGGAAGTTCTATCATATTAAAAAAAAAAAAAAAGAAGTAGAGAAAAGCATTTAACCCCCTCCCTATCCCATGGAAATGTCTTATGTTTGTAATAGAGACAGGAATGTGTTGTTGGCAGGGCTGCTGTAGAAGGGCTGGTGAGGATCTGACATGAAAACCTGCGCAGTCTTTGGAGTGCCAGGAACAGATGCACTAGAGTGGAGTTTGGGCTAGTTAGGCCAAAAGGAAAGCACACACTGCCCCATGGCAGAGAAGGAAGCAGGTGAAAAAAACTGAACAGCCACAAAACCTACTGAAAGGCTTGGGAAGATGCGCCTGCTGCCTCTTCTAGTTTTGTTGTGGTAGCCTTTGAAGTGTGACAGGCTGATCATGGCAAGTCTTGCCCAGTTTATGTGATGGATCCGAAAGGGAGCACATGCAGTGAGCTATATCATATCTCCTCTCTCCCATCTTCCTTCTAGGAGCTATTTTATTACCTGACACCCCTTGATGTCTCTCCTATCAGTAATAACAGAGATGTCGGGCACCACCTTACATTTACACAACATGCGACAGGGGATTTGACTGATAGATGCAAGTACTGCAAAGGAAAGGGCTGGTGCAGAGAGATAGCAGCCTGTCAGCAGTTATACATAGCTGGTCCCTGTGCCACAGCTTGCTATTTCTCCACCTCCACTGATGCTGGAGGTGGAGAAATAACAAACTTTGGCACAAGAAAAAGCACTGGAAGAGAGTATGTGTTGGTGCAACTAAATTTTGTTAGTCATTTTTGAGAGAAAATCACAGCTAGCTCTATTAATTTTGACAGTGACTGGGAAGCGGATGAGAGGATCCTTAAAAGGCAGCATTTTAAAGATGAGGGCATTGCCTTTGTGATCAGTCTCGGTGCTCTCACCTGGGTGCTGGCCTAGGACCCATGCAGCCAGGGAGTGGAT
This sequence comes from Tricholaema leucomelas, assembly GCA_013400475.1. NCBI lineage: Eukaryota > Metazoa > Chordata > Aves > Piciformes > Lybiidae > Tricholaema lacrymosa > Tricholaema leucomelas. The sequence continues at coordinate 309,759 of WAAF01004049.1, read as the reverse complement.
GCTGGTAGAAAATCTGCTTGTAGACAGTCTTGCTGTGAACATGAGGAGGGACACTTTTGCTCTCACTGTGTAATTGTGATTGTGCAGTAAACAGATTTAATAACTTGAGAGCGTGCTGAAAGGGTAGCAGTAGCTGGAGAAAATGTCAGCCAGAAGAGAAGAAAAAAAATCTTTTATTAACCAGTAATGCAGATAAGAAAAGGTAGGGAAGGTATATGAGGTTCAGTGTGAGACTGATGGATAATTAACTACCATGTCTTAGACAGTAAACCATGTGTGAAAAGGCCACACGTTTTGAAGAGGGTGTCCGCATGGATAGCAGTTGTTGTAAATGAGTAGATGCCAACAACATCTACACTAAATTATTGAAACAATTGCAAATTATTGAAACTTTGCAAAGTAATACTTTTAATTTACTAATTCAAACCACTTGAGCAAATTGTGAGGAAATGATAGTAAGCCCAACATGGAACACAAAAGGCAAAATTATATATAAAAAGTGTCAGGCTGGGGTCTTTCTTCCTGTTTTGGCATGAATTTTATCTGTGCTATTTTATATACATTTGATATAAGGAAGCAGTGCAGTTCTCTCAGAAAATATGTCTTCCCTGGGTACATTCCTTTTATTAATTAAAAAAGGATGGGAAAGAAGCTACAATATGTACAGATCCTGTGTAGGTGCTGACATGGTAGAAAGGCAGGGTTCCCCTTCAGTCAGTGCTGCGTCTCTGGATAAAAGTTGACAGGATGGCATGTGTGTGTAAGCATTCACTTGGGCACATTTGCTCATTTGATTTAAATATTGAAGGCTGTATAAAAAGTGAAATTGTACTCCTTTGACATAAAGAGAGGTCTGGAGCAGGAAGATGCATGGCTTTGGAAATGGTGTTGCAGTTGTTATCAAATTCTCCTGCTCCTTTATATGAGCTTTCTGGATGCATCTATACAAACTAATTGGATTCCCAGAGACCTGTGTATCCCTCGTGAACATTCCCAATATCTGGGCTTGTATGTGCTGTGTTCAGGGGGAGCACTTAACTGTGCTTTCTAGACCTCTTGTTGGGGAAGCGGGGATAGAGAGAAAAGGTTTGTCTAAGTAACGTAAGCTCAAGATGATGGATGACTTCTGGAAAGGATTTTATACCCGGGCACGTTGTGTGAGATTTAGTTGTGGCTGGGCTCAAGTGTTATCTGAAAGCACTGGGAGCACTGAAAGTGGTTGAAAGGGGATGATGTTGAAGTCTTTGTTAGTAGGAGGAGGTCTGATCAGAGAGATGTTTTGAACAGCAGTGCTTCTTTTCCTTTGTGAATACCTCCTCATCACATGCTCATTACCCCGTTCTCCTACACGTCCTTCAACCACGCCCTGTTGTGCAATGCCTCTAGCACACGGTCTCCCCTAGCTACAGAGGTAAACCTTTGCTTGGGAGGCAGGTGATCACGACATGTTTTGCAAGATGCACTATGCCAAGGTGTGGTGTCCCGGGGCTGTGTCCAAAGGGTGCGCTTGCTAATGCACTTGCTAGGGAGCTGGCACATCTCCAGAGGTGTGAAAACTCTGCTGATGTGTCTGTTGCTCACAGAGGATGATGGTGGGCACCCGGGGCATGCTTTCTCTGGAAACTTCAGATTGTCCAATTTCTGCGGTCCATGTGAGAGGAGAAGGGGCTGCAGAGCCTGTGGATGTTGCCTTCATTTCAAACTGAGCCCTCAGAGAGGGGGTAGATGAGGAAAAGCTGCTTCAATCTTACTTCCTGCTATTTAGGATGTTTTCAGTTTAGTTACTACCCTAGCTAGAGGAGTCTTTCTGAATTTTTAGGTTTTCTGTTCTACCTCTGTAATCCCTGCATTTTCTTTCTTAAATTCACAAAACTATGTCATGCCAGATAGAATTTTAGCTTTAAATAACTTTAATTCTTTATGATTTTTTTCTTTCTAGAAATAACATATTCTTACAGCACAGGTATAAAAGGTACAGATAATTGTGGTTCAGTTCAGCTGCAATTTTTTGGATGCCAACTTTTGAATGAACTGCCATCTGGGAGGGATAGGAAGGAGAATAAACAGCCATTGTGTTGCCGTGTTCCCTTTCTGGTCTCTGCTCTCAGGTAGTCTCAGCTACGTTTCTTCTATCTTAGATCATCTAGAAAAGGCATGGGAAGGAAGAAGGAAAGTGGAAGAAGTCTCTGCTGGGAAAAATCTAATACAGCAAAAATACTGTTATGAGCTTGGGTAATATTTAGCAATTTATTGTCAGATATTTTTGGCTTATAAAATCTCGTAATAAACTGATAAACCAGGTTTCTGTAGTATTCCACTGTGAAAAGAACCACACATGAAATGCAAATAGGGAAAAAAAAGGAAGAACAGAGTATGACTGCCAAAAGTGTGGTATATTGTGCCCTTGCTAATCAGGGAGAAGTGATGCAGGCTGCTCTTCTAGGATACAGATCCTGCTGAGTCTTCAGATCACAAGATGATTTAATTTAGTGATGGACTTCAGTAAAGCCTTTGGGAAACGAAATGAGAAAGCTCAGCAGCCCCACTCTGCAACTGAGCTTTTCAGATCCAAGCATAAGTGCACACTGAATGCCACCTGTGCCAGTGAGTGCTGATTCAAAGTTGCTGGATTTTGTCAGCATTTTGTTGCACAGCTGTTAAACTTGTAGGCCATCACAGATTTTCAGTGAAACTTTGCAGAAGAGACAGTTTAGCTCCAGAACAAACAATTGGTCTCTGTTTATGTCAGAAGAGTGACAACTGGTTACAGTCATACTGAGGGTAACCTTTGGCCTCATTTTTTTTTGTTTCTCCTCATAAATGTAATGTTTTAATTTAATCTTTTCCTGTGATGAATGTATTAATACCAGAGGGTTTGTTACAGACACTGAAGAAAAAGATTCAAAGACTGAAAACCTGCCTAAAGATGCTGTTAAAATAGGTTGTACTGCTAGAGAAGAGATATAGACAGAACAATTCTCCAAATTTATATATTTTCTCTTTATATATAGTTTCTCTAACAGTGTTCAGCAAAGGAAGCATTTAGAAGGAAAAACAACTTTCCCCAATGTCAATAAAAATGTCATAATAAATATTAAGTTGGAAATGAACATGACTGCCTAGAGTTAGGTTTGATAAGAAACTAAGCTGAGCAGTGTCTTCCTGTTTGCAGAGTGGTACAGAGGGATTTCTGGCAGCTATTGGAAGCCCAGTTGGGCCCGGAGATTTAACAAGGCCAAGTGCAGGGTTCTACACTTTGGCCACAACAACCTCAAGCAGTGCTATAGGCTGGGGATGGAGTGACTGGAGAGCTACCAGAAAGAAAGGAACCTGGGGGTACTGGTAGATAGTAGGCTGAACATGAGTCAGCAGTGTGCCCAGGTGGCCAAGAAAGCTAATGGCATCCTGGCCTGTATCAGGAACAGTGTGGCCAGTAAGACAAGGGAGGTTATTCTGCCCCTGTACTCAGCACTGGTCAGGCCACACCTTGAGTGTCCAGTTCTGGGCTCCTCAATTTGAGAGAGATGTTGAGGTGCTGGAATGTGTCCAGAGAAGGGCGACAAAGCTGGTGAGGGGCCTAGAACACAAGCCCTATGAGGAGATGCTGAGGGAGCTGGGGTTGTTTAGCCTGGAGAAGAGGAGGCTCAGGGCAGACCTCATTGCTGTCTACAACTACCTGAGGTGGGGGTTGGTCTCTTCTCCCAGGCAACCAGCAACAGAATGAGGGGACACAGTCTCAAGTTGTGCTGGGAGAGGTCTAGGCTGGATGTTAGGAGGAAGTTCTTCACAGAGAGAGTGATTTGCCATTGGAATGGGCTGCTCAGGGAGGTGGTGGAGTCACCATCCCTGGAGGTGTTGTAGAAAAGACTGGATGAGGCACTTAGTGCCATGGTCTAGTTGATTGGCTAGGGCTGGGTGATAGTTTGGACTGGATGATCTTGGAAGTCTCTTCCAGACTGGTTTATTTTACGATTCTTAGCACTGTGTTGGGATACTGCTCCATTGGAAATGATCAGTTGGTAAAATACTCAAGCAGGTGGCCATGTCTCAGCTTCTCTATTTGCTTAAATTAAAACCAGGGTTTACTGAAAATGGATCTTCTGACTTTCAAGTGTATATCTGAAAACTTGGCTACCAGTGCAGTGCCCACCAAGCATTTCACTTCTTCCTGTCCTCTCTGGACTCAGGTTGCTGCTACCTGCCTCTGCTGTCCTCAAGTTAAGGAAGTAAGTGCCCATGCATCTCTTGATGCAAACAAATCTCCTCTTGGTACTAGCAGCCATAAGTCCTTGCACCCTTGGCACTGGGCAGATAGCCATGCCTTGTGGTCCTTATCACTGTGTGTGTTTACACAACATGATGACTATGGTGAGGTCACCTTTGCTGCCTCTTCCTCCAGTGCATCAGCCAGTCTTGGCCTGGGAGAGTCACATCAAACGTTGGGTTCAGGCTGTAAACTTGCTTTTTGAACTGAAAACCCAAGGTGTGTCCACTTCCAAGCTCTGTGTAGTAGAAAGGTGCATGGTTATGGTTTCTGTTGTTGCTCTTGTTTTAATACGGGAATGATTCCCTGCCAATACAGGATCTGGTTGAGTAATAAGCCACAGGGCAGTGGTGTAGGCCTAGCTTTTGAGTAAGGATTCTGTTGGCTATTTCTATTTTCTCATTCACAAATCATTCAAATTACTTGGAGTAATCTAACAAATTCCACTTCCAGAGCAGAAGCTAAAACTCTTTTTATAGCTTGGTAAGTATTTCCCCCCCGCCTCCAGACTCCCAACATATATAGGCCACACTTCCTGCCTTGGTAGCTTCTGTCAGTGGTTTCCTTATCCACCCCCCGTCCTGATATCCTATGGTGCCTAGAAAATCCTCACAGTTGTCCTCTGGTTAAGGTTTTTCTATCATAGTCTGAACTTACTGTGGATGTCTTTGGCTTTTTCTTTATGTAAATCCTAAATGTTCTACTTCCTGAAGGTACAGCTGAAGCTTAGAAGGAGATGCACAATGACTTTTTTTCTGCTCAAGCAGTATGTAGACAATTAGTATTTTTCAAACATATTCATATATTCTGTATTCATATATTCTGCTGGCAAGTAACAAATCATTTACATATTGTGCAAATCTGGAACCTCTAGGTAATAAAATGTCTTTTAAATTCTTCCTTTGCCACCCAAGCATGTGTTCCTGGAAATAGGTGCAGATGTCAGAGGCAGTTTGGTCCACAAACACACTTGCTGCCAATTCATCATTAAAATTCTGGAGTAATTTCCCACTACAGCCAGAAAGACTCTTGCAGTTTTCTCCGGTAGTTGCTGGGGTGTTCCTCTGCCCTCTGTCTACATTCCTCTACTGCAGTTCGATTTATTTTTAGCTCCTCACAAGCTCAGATCACATTTATCAGATCTACAACCACTGTTCAGCATTTATCTCTATCTCCTCAATTATTACAATCCTAAGCAGGATCAGCTTGAAGCCAGGCAGTCCAGCTTCTCCTTGCCTGTATGGTCAGCTCCACATTCTCTTCAGCACTGTTATTCTGCTTGTCTGGATGGAAGAATTTCCTCATCAGCAGGTCAGCACTGGCCCAGCATGGATCATATCCCTGACAAATGATAGAATATACCAATGCACATCAACCTGCATCTTCTCTTGACCTAAGCGTTTGATTTCCCCACATAACCAGATCCCCAGAGTTGCAGGGGTGATGGGTAAATACATGTAACATTGGAGGTAGAGGAGAAGCATTTCACACACGTGTACATGCACACTCTCGCCACTGGCTGCGTTGTAGGTTAATTAAGTATAACTTTGGAAACTACTGGGTAAAGGCCATCAGGGGCAGACAAAGGGAAATTAACAAGCACTATGTAGGGGCCCAAGTTGAAATACTCACCACTGTTGCAGCTAAAGTTCTTCCTCAAAGTTTCTGTACTCATTTTTAAACACCCTCTTTATAGTGATGTTGTGTGAAGTGAGCTGTAAATTTAGTAAGAGGTGAATCCCTTGGCATTCTAGCCAAATCCTTATAAATTAGAGGGGATGAGGGTGGCTGGACTTAGTTCTTAATAGGGGTGCCAGTTAAGGTAGGTTGTTGTAGATCCAACACCAGATGCATAAACAGCCAAATTTTCCGGTAGTCTTTGTTGCATTTAAGTGGTCAGATGCACAAATAATATGGTTTATTTACACTTGCAACATGTATACAGAATCTTTACACTTGCTGATGATAAGCACTTGGCTGCAGAAGTCGCTGCGTAGCTCTAAGGCAGTACAATCACAATTGCACCTATAATTATTTGGTCACAATTGCACCCATAATTATTTGGGACAAAAATACATGTCCACAAATCTTACCAAAGAGCATCCCTTCTGGAGTGGCTGAGGAGGACAATGCCTGTTGATTCGTTCCTAGTGCCAACGTGTTAAATTCTCTGCGTGTTGGGATCCAAAAAAGGGCTGGTTTTTATGCTTAAGTTTTCTGTTGTGTAAATTGTGTGAGTGGGACTGCAACCATATGAAGCAGGCTTTTGCACAAGCATTTTTTTGATGGGCCTTTCATACTTGATGTCTTCTGATGGGAAAAATCAATTTCTGATAGTAAAAGTTGATTGTGGCAGAATGTAATTACTTGCTGCGATACGGAGAAAGGGAAGGCCAGGACCACACCTGGCTCAAATCAACATTCTTTCTTGATGTCATCACAACACAGATGGCTAGGTCTTCACCTAGCCTCAGTGTCTTGTTTTAGACCTGGATGCTTATCAGCAGTTAGGAGCTTTTCTATTTTTTTTATATCTGTGCTTCCAACAGTTGGTCATATGCCAAATTATCCCATACATACCAATAATCCAATTGATTTTTTAATTTTCACAAACTTTCTGGAGCATAGTCACTTCTCTTAATTCAAGGGATCCTTTGTGGGGCTGTGCCTTCACTCCTCTTAAGTGCTGTCCAGTCTTTCTTACACAATGCTGTTGCTCATTTTTATGGTAGGCCTGTCATGCTGTTTTCCTCCAGTTTTCTGGAACTTCATCTAAAGCCATCCCCTCCTCTATGCTCTCCGTATCTGTACGCTAGATGCCTGCACCTGAACACTGGTCAGGCTGCACACACTTCTCCCAGCATGCTCCCAAGATGGAATTTCAACCTATTTGGACACAGAATACACAGAGTGTCTTGAGACACAGGTGAGACTTGAACTCACTCAGAGCCAGAGCACACAGAACTTAATAGCAAAATTTTAACGCTCACTAGTTGGTGTGTCCTGTCCCAGGTGAATTCACTTGATGCTGGCAGTTGGACATTTGGAGATGAGGAGGTCCAACAGTGGTTGCTTAGAGTCCTGCTTGGGTGGCCAAAGTGTTATGGAAATTATGCATTCTTCCTGCCATAACAGGATAAACTCTAGGCTGAATCAGTAAGAAAGAGTTCTCTACAATAAAGTACTTTTTATTAATAGAACTATAGCTCAAGCTAAGTGCCTCTAAAGAGAGACCTTGAACAAAGAAATCCTGGGCAATGATACTTTTGCATTCTAAATTCCCCAGCTGTCATGCAACAGTTCAGAACAGTGATGATGAGGTTTTCCTATTCTTTATTGGGTACTTCCCCTGTCTCTAAATGGGCCATTTCAGCGGATTTAGCTACTGATGCTGAGCAAGTTCTGTATAAGTAGTATGCCAAGTCACACAACATTGGCCGAGAACTTGACTACTCACAAGCCAGTGCTCCTGCCCTGTGCTTCACCCTTGCAAGGGGCATCCCCAAAATACAGCAGCGACAAGCTGCCTTCCCCAGGACTTTTTGGAAAGATGCACTAATGCTGAAATAACCTTAGGAAAAAGCAAAAAAGTGGTGGACAGAAGGGGAGCAAGGACCTTGCCTCAAGGTGAATGGCTGTCAAGGAAAGGCATCATTTGGGTTCAGTGTCCTTCTGCTTACTGTAAGTGACGAGATTTATCCCACACCCCTAGTACTGTCCCGAAACATTCGGCATTTCCAGTGGAAACACTCTTTGTGACCTCAGATGTCACAAACCAGCCACACAGATCTTCTCTGACATAATGGTGGAGCTAACTTCTTTTAAAATAATTTTTATCCCCTAGAAAATTGACTGCTGATGTTGAGGACAAGACAACATTTCTAGTGTGTCAGAAATATGATATATAAACTGCTTCAATCTTACCAGAGGGAATGTGTTTATACTTGCTCATGTTTCAAACTAACATTTCCATTATATGGGTATTTAGCCCCCAGTGGCTTCACTATTCAGAACTAGTGAAATACGTCATCTAAAACACTTGGATAAAAAACATACACTCTCACCTGAATGCAGCTGGACGCAGCGGAGCTCTATGCTAGTGGGCCACAGCTGGAGATCTGAGTTATGGCATCCATAATTTATATAGAGACTGTAGGATCCCACCTCTGCATGTGTGTAGCTTTTAGATGCTACAGGGCATACATACAACAGCTGAGGCTTTAAAGGTATTAATTTGCACTACTGTCATTGCTATTGCAACATGACAGCATGAATCCGAGACACCCCAAGCCTGTTTAATAATTGATTAGATGTGCCGCAACCAACAAAACATATTTATCTGTCACCTCCCAGTGGCCATACACTTTAAAAATACATCATCTGTCTCTGTCCTGTTCTAAGACTAGTCCTTACTACTTCTCCCTACATAAGGCAGACACCCATGACTAGAAGTTGCTCACCCTCATGTTTGTGTTTAACTCAGATTTGGTGTCCTGATGGATGGTGGCAGGAGATGTTTTACAGCCAGCATGTGAGTCTGGCTAGTGGAGGGGCCTCAGAGCTGCTGGGCAGCAGAAGTGCCTTGTCTGTGACTCTCATGCAGTTGTTGGTCATGGCCTGGCTCAAGTGCTTGCTGATGGTTCAGGCCATGTGTTGTGTTTTAGGCTGGAGTAATGAACATACTATTTCCATTTTGCTAGCTCTCTGAATTTACAAGCCTTATTGCTTCAGTCTGCTGGTACTTAAGGGGATCGGAGTAGCCACAGTATATTCACCATCCAGGCTGTGGCATGAGTATCTGTCACCATTAACAGCCCGAAGAGTTACTCTGCAGCATTTAACTCACCATCCAGTCAATGACATCCGTGGCTTTTTTCTACCTTGACCATGAAATTTTGTGTCTCCAGATGAAGAAAAAAGAGCACAAACAGACTACTGCTCTGAAAATGCATTTTAAGTGACAAATAGTCTCTCCTCAGGCTCAGGACATAAACAATTTCAGAAATATTTTTTTAATTTAGGAATCTTAATCAGCAAAGTGCTATTTTTCTGCCAAAAAGCAAAGAGAGAAGAAAAGGAGAAAATAATAATATCCCCTAATAATAATATTTTTACTTGTATTTTTCTGTTGTCTGTACAAACAAAGGAATAAGAAGAGTTGTTACTTTTTCACCATCTGCTTAAAAAAGAGGAAAATGAGCATCTTTAGAATACTTCAGATTGGTTATAAAGGGAAAATCCATGTGATTCTTCACTAATGTTATTTGTGCATATTACCTGAGTGCTGTAATTATCACAGAGATGGTTTGTCTGTGGTCCTGAGTAAGTGCAGAGAGGGAGAGTCAAAGAAGCCCACCTCCTTGGATTCATGCTTTTAGAAGCATCTGAGATCACATCAAGCTCTTATTTTCAGTCAGTAAAGACTTGTTGGTGAACTAAACCATACTATGTTCTTTTCTTATGAAAGCAGAAATATTCTATGGCATTTATTAGACTTTAGCCTAATAAGCTTCATTGTATGGGATGATTTAATTTTTCCTGTGTATTTGTATATAGATGCAACACATACATTTAGGCATTTGTAAGCTGTGTATTTATATACATATTTTCCTGTACTTGTAGTAACTTGCCTGTATATAGGTTTACACATACATAGTGAAATCTTTTTATTTTGTTGATATGACTAATGCTTTCTTCTACCTCCCTTAGTGACTGTCGCATGAGTTCTTCAAGGATAATGGATCCTAAGATGCGAGAGACTGAAGGAGATGGAGAGGATAATTCAGGTAAAATTGTTCCCTTCCCCAGTGAATGAAAAGAGCTGTGACTTGTTGAGGTTCAATGCTTTAGCTCTGTTACCGAAGTAAATCTATTTAGAGAATGCATTCTCCCTTTCTCTCCTCCTGTCTCCAAGAGCTGCTATATTTTTTACATTTTCTGAGCTTTGAAATAATTTTTTGCAGCATCTTGTGACCACATTAAGGTTTTTACCCAACAAGATCCAGCAGTAAGTGAAATGCTGAAAAGGATGCCTTGCAGTACTGTCATACCAACTTATATGTGACAAATACCAGTTGTTGTGCAAAATGCTCTACTCCACTCTGATGAGACTCCATGTGGAGTACTGTGGCCAGTTCTGGAGCCCCTATTACAGGAAAAATCTGGATGTGCTGGAGTGTGTCCAGAGAAGGGCCACAAGGATAATCATAGAATCATTGAATCAAGGAGGTTGGAAGAGACCTCCAGGATCATCCAGTCCAACCTAGCACCCAGCCCCTGTCCAGTCAACTAGACCATAGAATCATAGAATCAACCAGGTTGGAAGAGACCTCCAAGATCATCCAGTCCAACCTAGCACCCAGCCCTATCCAGTCATCTAGACCATGGTACTAAATGCCTCATCCATTCTTCAACACCTCCAGGGACAATGACTCTACCACCTCCATGGGCAGCCCATTCCAATGGCAAATCACATTCTCTGGGAAGAACTTCCTCTTAACATCCAGCCTATACTTCCCCTGGCACAACTTGTGTCCCTTTGTTGTGTTGCTGGTTGCCTGAGAGAAGAGACTGACTTCCACCTGGCTACAACCTCCCTTCAGGTAGTTGTAGACAGCAATGAGGTCTCACCCCTGAACCTCCTCTTCTCCAGGCTAAACAACCCCAGCTCCCTCAGCCTCTCCTCATAGGGTTTGTGTTCCAGGCCTTTCACCAGCTTTGTTGCCCCTCTCTGGACGTGTTCCAGCATCTCAACATCTCTCTTGAATTGAGTGGCCCAGAACTGGACACAGTACTCAAGGTGTAGCCTGACCAGTGTTGAGTACAGAGGAAGAATAACCTCCCTCATCCTACTAGAGGGCTGGAGCTCCACTCCTATGAAGAGAGATTGAGACAGTTTGGGTTGTTCAGTCTGGAGATGAGAAGGCTCTGAGGAGACCTGGTTGTGGCCTTCCAATATCTGAAGGGGGCCTACAAGAAAGCTGGTGAGGGACTTTTTAGAATGTCAATTAGTGATAGGACTAGGAGGAATGGATCCAAGCTAGAGGAGGGTAGAATCAGATTGGATGTTAGGAAAAAGTTCTTTACCACGAGGGTGGTGAAGCACTGGAACAGGTTGCCCTGGGAGGTGGTGGAAGCCCCATGTGTTTGTTTTTTTTTTTTAAGACCAGGCTGGATGTGGCTCTGGGCAACCTGATCTAGTGGAAAGTGTCCTTGCCCATGGCAGGGGTGTTGAAACTGGATGATCTTTGAAGTCCCTTCCAAACCTGACAATTCTGTGATTCACTCTAAGTAGTTTCCTTCACAGACCCTTCAACCATTCCTAATTGTGATGGTTTGGGTGTTCCCCGCCCCCCACACTTTAGAAATCACCCAGACTAGACTCAGTTGGCTCTGGAAATTTGAATGAAGCTTATATTTACAGCTGGCACAATTTACAAGCAGATATTTACAGTATATACAGATATTTACAGAAATATACAAGGTAAAAAGGTAATACAGACACAACTCCCCTCCCAGAAACCTGAGTCCCCAGGAGGGGCTCTCAACCACCCCCTCACCTTCCCCCTACCCCTCTCAACCTTACCCCAGTCCCAAGGAAGAATGGAGGTTCGGCCAAGAGGATTAAGAAGCAAAGGTGAAATCAGCCAAAGCAAATGGAGGGTGAGGTTAGAAAGCAAGATGGAGTTCAGCCAGCAGCCTCAGCTCTCCCCAGCAGGCAAAGCAGAAGAAAACAGCCCAGCATGAAGTGCCCAAGCGAAGTGCAGAGCAAAGTGACTTTATCTTTTGTTTTGCCTTTCTTTACACATCTCAGCAAGGCTGTGAGCGAAGTAGACAACACCATTGTTTTCATTTCCCAGCCTATCATCTAGTTCTTCTCACCAAAACATCCCAGCTAGGCTCAAACTAGCACACTAATTCAGATTTTTCCTCACTGGGCAGGCTAGGATTGCTTTTCAAGATTATGACTTGATTTCTAGTTAAAACCTTTGTGTTCTCATAAATAGCCTCCACAGCATTCTGGAATGTACTATAAAACTGACATTTTAAAAGCATTGGCTTCCCAAAACTGCACATTCCACCTGTGTAAGCCTTTTCTACATTTAAATTGGTTTTGGTGACATTATCCTTGTCATCAGTATTTAGCTTGCTGAAAAAAGGTAATGTGTTTCCAAGTTGTAATTTCTTCTCTGTATCCTGGGCCATTAGTACTAAAGTTTTACTTCACAGATAGCTGTGAAGAGGCAAGTAAAAACTCTTCCAGGGAAGATCCTACACCATAGGTTGTTTCATATGTATCATAAACTTTGCAATCCCTTCTCCAAGACTGTAGTCATTTCATGTTATCAGTACTGTCTTAAGAGACCTTAATGCAAGAACAGACTTTTTTCAAGAAAAAAAAATACACTTATACAGAAATAATAAAGGGATAATTATTGTTCCAACAACTTGAAGATGCCATTGGGTGCACATTCTTTATGTTTCTTCACTTAGGAAAGAAAAAATCAAAGTTCAAATCTTTCAAAAAGTTTTTTGGCAAAAAGAAAAGGAAAGAGTCATCATCTTCTGGGAGCAGCAGTCTGAAGCTATGCCAGTCTACAAGTGATGTCGCAGCTCCTCACAACATGCACATTAATTATGACTCTGAAGATGAGCTTGAGTAAGTCTTTATACATCGGCTGGTAAACACATAAAGAATGACTGCAACATTTTCAGATAAAAGACACTCCAAAATTGCTGCCTGATCTTGTTCAGAATGCTGTGTTCTCAAACAGTTCCCTTTCTCAGGAAAGGACAAATTAAAATGGCTGATATAAAGCAAATTGCAAGGGAATTGGATGGGGTGCAGCAAAAAATAATTACTACAACAGCTTTCATTTAATCATAAAAAAGCCTTGGGTTATCATTGCAAAAGAATGTAATTCCCATATTAAAAAATTCATTAGGTACTCAGCTTATGTCTTACCAGCATTCTCTTATGCCTCTAAGATGTAACTGCTAGGGATTGTTAAGGAAATTTAGATGCCTATCATATTTACACCAGGTTTTGAAGGCAAGGAAGGGATAAGAGGATGACAGCAACTAAAATCAGTAGGAACTAGAGGCTGTGAAGCCTGTGTTTCCTCTGTATACATAGGATTCATCTGACCAAAGAACAAATGTCTGCATCTGAGTGAATCACCAGCTGCCTTTTATAATCAGCAAAAAAGTCAACATTACCAAGAAAGCTTGTATCATTCTTGTGTAGATGTCTGAAGTTCAGAGTAACTATGCTCTAGAAGTGTCTGTTTCTCTCCACTGAATTTAAATGGGAGCCAGGAGTGAACAGCTCATACCTGTGGTTTAACGTCTGAAGTTAGACCAGATGGATCCCAAACAGTGTATCTGTTTCTGAAAATCCTCTTTTTTCAGGCTTTGCCACAAATGTTAACCACTACTGAAAGGTAATCCGGAGGAGCCCAATCTAAAGTTCAAATGTATTCCTGGATGAAGAAAGGAAATGAAAAACCCTTAGGCTGCCTAAAAAGCAAGCCGTGGCCCTGGCAGATACTGTGCCTCTCGGAGCTGCTGCCGTGGCCAGAAAAGGCAAACAGCCCCAGCCATGTACCACGACATTATAGATCACGGCCACCAGGCAGCGCCAAACAACCGAAAGAAATTACTATTTTTGGGGGGATTTTGTGTCATTGGCAACAGTAATACTAGTCCAGCTTGGAGCCACAGGAGTTCTGGGCAGGCGGCATCAGATCTAACATTGGGATGTACAGTGCCGTTATTCAACAAATTTTTTTCTTGCCCTCATGCACAACTCAACAACATCATGTCCAAGTGGGTATGATCTTTGGCCGTGTTCCTGTGCTGTTAGCAGCAGGGTTGTTACGTTACTTTATCTTAATATTTGTTTAGACAGACAAAGACCAGGAAATTCCTTGAAAAGAAGGAAAATTACTTTGAGCACTCACAATCTGAAGAGACATCTAAGGTACCTTCATGCGTCTGCTAGAAAGAGAAAGCGAAGGCAGTGTGCTGCGGTAGGTGCACACTTGCAGCAGTGCGTGTGCAGCAGTGCTGCTTATCTGGCTGCTGTTGCAGTCTGTAAGATGTCGGTGTGTTGAGCAGCCACGCGCTTTGCAGATTGCTATAGATCTGTCTGACCTTGGATGCGTTGCAGAGATCATATTATCACTTAGATAAATTGTTGTTCTGATGTTCTTAATGCATTAAGCAGAAGCAGCGGGCTTTCCTTCCTTCTGCAGGAGAAATACAGATCAACTTTTTCCTGCTATTGTTTTAGCAAATGTATTTATAGCAGCCATTACATGGAAAATGTTCTGCCATGTTTGTTTATGTTCCTCACTGTCCCTATGACAGTATCCAAGATCCAAAAATACACAGTTGTCCTTTTCTTAAATATTTTTTATTCTTTTGTCTAGAATATCTGCTCAGTTAACCTGACAGTTACATAAATCCAAACATTTCTGCATTCTGTACTCTGGTTTGCCATTTCATAGCTGGCTTGTTTCAAAAAATGTAAAAGAAAGGAGTCCTAGAAGAAATGCTGTGTGCATGTATTTCTGGTTCGTGCTCCATTAGGCTGTGAGCTAAGCTGAGCAAAAGGAGCACAAGAGATTTCCTAGCAGGTAATTGTCTGTCTGTATGTTTCCTGTGCCATTCCTGTGAGGAAATAGGATGTTCATGCGCCACATGTAACATCTGCAGAAGTTACATAGCGTATGCATGTAAAGTATGAAACATGATACGAAGGAAGCTATCCACAAAGCATCTTATGCTTCCTCTCATGAGCCTACAAAGAACATCCATGAAAAATGTTCATAAATGCTTACCCAGGATCATAAGAGAAAATCCCAAGGATCTTCCAACCTAAGCCATTTTATGATCTTGATATAGAGCACAGGATCTTGTAAACATTTTGTAAAGGTTTATGCAAATGATTCTCTCTGAGAACTGTGTTGTCCATATATTTTTGTTCAGGACTTGGATATCAGAGATACATTAAAAGCTGCACCATGCTTAAATAGTTAAACCTACTTATTCTTACTGTGGTAATGGCTGGTCATTTGCAGGACATATTTTTACAGTAAGTTAGTCCATCGCAGGTGCAGACTCATTGATGAACTCCCTTCATTTTGCATCTGGGTTTACCTGCAGCACTTTTAGGCTACCCAGCTGCTGACTTCCAGCCAAGGGGCAGTTGCTTATTCATAATGTGTAACTCAGTTGTTGGAGTTGAGTTAATCTGCCTTTAACTTGATTCGGTCTGTTAATGTGACAGATAACAGCATCTGCAATTTTTTGTTTGTTTTTTAAAGGTGTTACCTAGATTAGCCTGAATGACTGTGTTGTATTTCTGAAGGCTGGAACTCATGTGGAATGTATGCTGCACACACCTATCTCTCACTCCATGTCCAAAAGACCAATTGAGTTAAGACTGGAAAAAAGAGTCTGTATATTTGCACTGATTTGTTATATTATTCTAGGATGCATAAAGGCATTATGGGAAGCAGAGCTCTGTCACACGATAGCATTTTCATCCCTGAGACTGGGCAAGAGCCTGCAAGGCCAGTAAGAGTGTTTTCTCAAGAAAATGTTTCTGATCGGATTAGAGCTTTACAGGTAATTTACATGACATTGGGGTTTTTTTCAAATGCAAGAGGTGAGGTGTCTTTCTGAGCTTGATTTTTCTTGTAGTTGAGCATTTGAGTAGTAAGGATTTGTCTGCAGCTCACATTGAATGTAGCATTTGTTAATTAGACAGCAATGCCATGTCTTGATTCTCCTTAAATGACAGTTGAAAAATGTAGAGTTGTGTGGCTGCCTAAGAAAATGTCTAAAGTGAGATGTCCTCTGCTCTGGCTCTCTCAATTGTGAATTTAAAATAAAGGTATCTCATTGGCCTGAACTAATACATGTACTGGGGAAACCTCCATCACTATCACATACTAATGTATTTTATGACATGCTAAAGTTGAAACTCCAGCCTACCATGAAATTGGGACCTCCACCTCCATTTGGATTTCATGCAAAGCGAACAGAGGATGCTGGGACCAGTTCTGAAGATGATGGATTACCCAGAAGTCCTCCAGAAACGTCCTTACTCCATGGAAACCTAAATTCAGGCACAGCAGCAAGAGTGAGTAGTCCTACTGTTGACAAAAATCATCATTTAATGACTTATTTTACATGTGTGTGGAAGGCAGAATAAATTATTTAGTTTGCTGTATGTATCACTACTTTATCTCTGAAGAATTCAGAAATACCTTACTCAAAATTGAAAATCTCTGTGTGTAAACAGCTACTTAAAATCTCTGTTGCTGTTAAAATTGCTCCAGAAACTGCAGAACTAGAAACAGGAGGATGTGTGTGTTTGTGTGCATGAGGATATTGGGTTTTTTTAGAGACTACAAAGAGCCACCAGGCATAAAAAAAAAGGACTGAAAAATCTCTCTTCCCTCTTGTATGTGTTGATAAGGGAGCTCCCTTCTTTAATTTTTCTCTAGGCTGTCACTGAGAAAAACCCATAAACTAATTAAAAACTTCTTTTTAAATGATAGTTTTGTTATATTTCATTCTTTATCTGCATGTCTAACACTTTATGTTTGTAGTGTCCTTGCTAATCCTTGAGACTACAGAGAAATACAACTCATCTTGGCAGTATCTGTATGTACTTTGTGTAGATGTTTTCTGCAAGTATATCCACCTCGTTTGTCATCTTTTACTGAACCTCTTCCTCATTCCATCCCACAGTTCTCTGATTCTCACAAGCACCTTAGCTCTCTGAGTTTAGCTGGAACAGGCAGTGAAGAAGAAGAACAGGTAACTTCTGCCATATGTATTAAGGGCCAAGCAATTATGCATAATAGTGTTTTAAATAAATAAAGACATAAATATTGCCTTGTTGCCATCTGCTGAAAAAAAATCTTGTATGACTGTAATTGCATGCCTGTCTGCTTGCTGTGCTTTTTAATGCCTGTCCTTCTAACACAAAAATTATGATTATTTATCAATATAATTGTGACACTAAGTAATCTCCCATTTATAATAACTGAGCCTTCCAGAATAGCTCATATCCTTCAGCAGACTTTACAGACATGTTTTAGTCTCCAAACAAGACCAACCAGATGTAAACAATGGAATAGTATCCCTTTTTTATAAAGATGGAAGATTGCAGTAAAGGCTGCTTGGGTTACTTGCATAGGATGAAGGAGGAAGCTCTTTGAGAAGCTTTAGGTACAAGGTTACCTCACGGATATAGAAGGTGTTTGCCTGATGATGGTGGTTGATACTGCTGCTTAGGAGTCTGGGATTCAGCCTTCAGCTGGATTCTGTCTGAATTTTACTGAAGTATGTTTCAGGCAAATAGATGGCTTTCTTCCATCAGCCGCCAGCTGTGCTGGCTGATTGAAGGGTGCTTTTGAAAGGCTCTGAAGAGTTCCTTTTAGTAGTCCGTGACTGGAGTCATGGTGGAAACAAGACTGGGGTAAAGAGAAAAGCTTTTTCTGGTAATAGGAGGAGTGAAAGGGAATCACAGAAAGGAAATAGAGAAGCTAGTCCTGAGCTGACTGTAGAATATGAGTTTGATGGATGGACCACTCGCTGGAAAATAGCTGGCTTAAGGGCCGCACCCAAAAAGTGGCTGTCAATGGGTCCATGTCCAAGTGGAGTCCCTCAAGGATCAGTACTGGGACCAATCGTGTTTAACATCTTCATCAGTGACATGGACAGTGGCATTGAGTGCACCCTTAGCAAATCTGCCATTGACACCAAGCTGTTTGGTGTGTCTGACATGCTGGAGGGAAGGGATCCATCCAGGGGAACCTTGACAGGCTGCAGAGGTGGGTCCAGGCCAACCTCATGAGGTTCAACAAGACCAAGTGCAAGGTTCTGCATCTGGGTCAGGTCAATCCCAAGGACCAATACAGGCTGGGCAGTGACTGGCTTGAGAGCAGCCCTGAAGGAAAGGACTTGGGTGGCCTGGTGGATGAGAAGCTCAATATGAGTCACCAGTGTGCACTTGCAGACCAGAAAGCCAGCTGTATCCTGGGCTGCATCAAGAGAAATGTGGCCAGCAGGTCAAGAGAGGTGATTCTTCCCCTCTACACCCCTCTTGTGAGACTCCACCTGAAGTACTGTGTCCAGTTCCGGAGCCCCTATTACAGGAAAGATACAGACATGCTGAAACATGTCCAGAGAAGGGCCATGAGGATGATCAGAGGGCTGGAGCTCCTCTCCTATGGAGAGAGACAGAGAGTTGGGGTTCAGTCTGGAGAGAAGACTCCAAGGAGACCTTATTGTGGCCTTCCAATATCTGAAGGGGACCTACAAGAAAGCTGGTGAGGAACTTTTTAGAATGTCAGGTACTGATAGGACTAGGGGGAATGGATCCAAGCTAGAGGAGGGTAGATTCAGATTGGGTGTTAGGAAAAAGTTCTTCACCACAAGGGTGGAGAGACTGGAACAAGTTGCCCAGAGAGGTGGTGGAAGCCCCATGCATTTTTAAGACCAGGCTGGATGTGGCTCTGGGCACCCTGATCTAGTGGAAGGTGTCCTTGCCCATGGAACTGGATGATCTTTGAGGTCACTTGCAACCCTGACAATTCTGTGATTCTGTTTGATAAAAGTCTATTTCGCAACCAGCTTCAGCAGTGCTCAGCAAAGATTTCTGGCCACACTTGTTAGGTTCCACATGAAGCTGTTTGGACAACTGCTTATGTGCAGCGAAACTTTAATTTTTTTAGAGCAAAACCAACAGAACACATGAAGAATTTATTTATTGAAAAGTGGGATAGACTCACTGTAAATTTGTCCAGTCCAGGTGTGTGTTTGCTAAAGGAGGATTTTTCTCTCTGTTGTCCCATTAACTTCACTCTGACTGACTTGCTTGACTCCTAAGACTAGTGGTGACCACATGATTGCTTAGCTTTTTTCCACATGCCCCATCATTTATCTCAGAGCTCTCTTCATCCCACTCCAGTTTCAAGAGTGCAGCCAGAAAGTAGCCCTATCTGAAGGCTTTCCTCCCAGATCACAGTCTACTACCTGGCATTTTGGAGAGATTAGCTCTGCTTCTAGAAGGCAGAGGAGAGCACCTCATGGAACTGAGAATTTTGATAAAATGCAGCCCTGAGATTTTGGGCACCAACATCGCCTATCTGTGTCTTGGAAGCTTTCCTGGACTGAAGAAGGGAAAAAGGGATTGTGACTGCCCCATCTAGGCTTTGAGAATAGAGTTCCTTTGTGTCCCCTCACCCTTTGGTACCTGGTGTGACCAGCTGAAGAACAACTGAGCCATGTTCATATGAGATTTGGAGAAAGAGGTCTGCTGGGCATCCCCTCCAGTAGGCTTCTCCAGAGCCACACTTTCTGGGACAGGCAACTTGTGCAGCTGACTCGAAACTGGCATTCACTCGGGCTGCTGAAATTTAAGTTACAAACTAGGTTCATGATTTTCCAGCATAATGGCAAACACTGAGCACTGCCAACAAGAAGACATGCAAAGTTCTCAAGGAAAAGCTGAAGCCAAAAGAAAGGCAGGCAAATAATGACATGCCTTGGTCGGGAACATGTGCCATGCCTTTATCATGGAGCTGAAATGTCAATGTATTTGCCATTAGGTACGAATGTGTAATGCAGCCACGTGTTGTTCATTGTACATTAGTCATGTTTGACTACTAGACTGCAGATACCATAGAGTGAAAATTAATAACAGCATCCATTATTCAGCATGGCTGAGCTACCTTTTTTCTTAAATAGAAAGCATGACTGGAAGCTATGGGTCTAGCCTCCACTAAAATCAATGGGAGTTTTCCCCTGGCCATTGAGGAACCTGTAATGGGCACTCGCTACACTCCAGAGTGCCCATTTTTGGCTGCAGTGCATAATGAAGGATTTTATTAGCAGAAAACACTGATGCTTTTTCTCTTCCAAAATAAAATAAACAGTGTACTGCTCTCCCCTTCTATCGAACGCCCACAGTAAGATGCCACTTCCAGGGAAAGATGGAAGAAGAAAGGAAGAAAGAAGAAAATATGCAGAAGAAAACATGGTGAAGGAGGGAAGCCACTCTAATGAAATAAACTGAAATGTCAAGCTTCCAAAGGGACTGCTGTCACAAGTTGTCAGAGGTCATATTGATGCTCTGACAAATTGTTTGGAAAAAGTGTCTTACTATCTGTAAAAGCTGAATCCAAGAGAAAGGAAGAACTGTTTTTAGAGTCCTATTCAGTCCTCTTTATGCTTCAGCCCTGGGACTAGCATAGTTTGTGCTAAAGGACATAGGCAAGTTGTATTCCAGAAAGTACTGCCCCCTTTGGAGCATCCAGAAGTTGTTTCTCGATGGGTTATTAGCCCTTAGTAGGACTTGTCCTGTTGTTTCCTTCCCTAGAACAGTCTATGAATGAAATTTTACATTTCAGATAAACTCTAGGTATTATGCAGATACAAATACATAAGCAGTAAGCACAAGCTGATTTAAGTGTTGATGGCACTGATGTTTGATTCTTTAGTTGATAGGAGGTTGTTGTAGACTTGGAAGAGACCTAATGATTTATAGTAAGCTAGGGATCCTCCAGCCCAGCGTAACTGTGGATAGGAAGCTAGCCACAGATGCTGGAGGACAGACCTCCTGTAGGTTCTGTGACTAAGTACTCTTTATAAATCTGTCTTCTAAAACATGCTGGCCATCTATTTGTGTGCTTTAGATCTAGTTAAATGTGACTTGATCCTTCCTTCTGGACAGTATGGCATGATACACAAGCAGTTTTAAATGGAAAAGTGCTAACACCAGTACTCCACATGCAGCATTAGGAAACACAATGTATTTTAAAGAGATGTCAAAAAGAGGTGACCTTAAAATGCCAGTAAACATGACCCCTTATTGGTGGAGTTATTTTCATGTCTTTGTTTGATTCTCTATTTTGAATTTCTTTTTTCAGGTTATGTTGAGTCCTTCTAGATCTCTCTCTACAGACAGTCAGCTGTTCCCTAGGCATGGAAATACTAAAACTGGAGCTCCCAGGATATCTGACAATACCATCTCACCTGCAGCTGACTTTGACACTCCACCTGAGTTTTCCTCTTGCTTGGATAACTCTGCTGCGAAACACAAGCTTTTAATAAAACCCCGGAACCAGAGGTCCAGTAAAATGAGAAGATTTTCTCAGGTACTTGTGAAAATAAAGTGTCGCCTTTGACACAAAACCAGGCAGTTTTTACTGGGCTTTGTATTGCAAACTCAGCTCCAAGTTGCACGTGGGCATGGATATTTCACCGGGGTTTAGTTGCCGTTATTTAATGGAACTGTTGTATCTGGAGTAGACACAGGGAACAGATTAAATATTGTGAGATTCCTTGTTAAGTCTTGAGACAAGTGTAGCGATTTCTTCTTAAATTTATCTGCGGTATGATTTATTATCTTAATTCATCTATCTTCTTTATCTAGAACGGAAGATTGCCGCTCGTACTACAGCTTGTGGTTTCTTTCACTGTTTTAAATAAATGAAAGCCATTAAATCAGCTTGCTTAACATGAGGAATATTATTCCTTCTGTCTTTAAATATTCCTTAGCTGGTATTCTGTGTTTTCTAAAATCTGGGAGTGATTTTTAGGCTCAGTAGGACACCGCTTAGAGCAACACAATGATGAGGCCAGTAATTCAGAAAAGCATGTGAAGCAATAACTCACTGATCAAACCTTGTCTTCCGTTGTAATGTTGTTAGTGAGATACGATTGCCTTGTCCAGTCTGTCTGTAAACTGCCAGATGACCCAGCTCTCCTGGTTTTCCATTGGAGAGTGCTCATATCTTCTACTAATACGAATCTAATCGTTTTGTGCTTGACTCAATCTGTGCACCTGGCTTCTGGCTAACTGATGTCTTCTTGTCCCAGGTTGAGGCTATAGGGTTAAATTTTTTTTCTGGGGACTAGAAGATTGTTATTCAATCCCATAATTCTCCTATCTCTTTGTAGTCTCACAACAAGGTCAGTTTGCTCTCCTTTCCTCCTCCTCCCGCCCTGTGTGTGTGTCAGGAGCCAATCTATCGGGAACATGTAAGCAGTAGGCCTCTTGGCTGGCAGAGGTGTTGGGGCTGGGGGGAGGACTGGAGCACTGGGGAAGGTAGATTAGGTTTTTTTTTGGGGGGATGGGGAAAACTTCAAGGGGGTTTTCCATGGATGGGGAAATTGCTTTTGTAAGATCTATCGCTGTATTTCTCTCTCTAAATACAGTTCTGTATTTTCTCTCTGATTTGATGTAAGAGTTTAATTTCTGTTGGCTGTCTTCAGAAAACCCACGACCCTTCTGCTTTTCTGTTTCTGTGTACATGGACTGTGAATGCAGGTGGCATTGCAGCTCCGTCTTTGCATTTGCAAAACAAGGATTTGGAAGAACCTTAGAAGTATCTTCAGAATGCAAGTTTTGTATTCTTAGAATTAGGGCCTACATCCAAAATACA
The DNA here is from genome assembly GCA_013400475.1 of Tricholaema leucomelas. Classification (NCBI taxonomy): domain Eukaryota; kingdom Metazoa; phylum Chordata; class Aves; order Piciformes; family Lybiidae; genus Tricholaema lacrymosa; species Tricholaema leucomelas. Next base: position 287,025 of record WAAF01004049.1, on the reverse strand, counting down.
TATTTACCCAACAAACTGCAGTAAATCAGTGAGCTAATATAGGCACCACATGGAAAGGCACATTCAGCAGGTTAATAATGTTCTTTCAAATAATCCCGTATATTTAGCCGTCATTACTTGAAGCTTAACCATAAGACCTCACAGATAACTAATATGCCTTTATAAACTCTTATCAAATAGTCTAGCTTTTGAAAGAAAAAGAAGACTTCTACAGAAAGGAGGCAAGGCTGTAATGCTGTATGGCAGTGAGATTAGACAGAAGACTGACATATGGGGGTAGATCACAGTATCACAGTATCACCAAGGCTGGAAGAGACCTCATAGATCATCAAGTCCAACCTGTTACCACAGAGCTCAAGGTTAGACCATGGCACCAAGTGCCACGTCCAATCCTGCCTTGAACAGCTCCAGGGACGGCAACTCCACCACCTCCCCGGGTAGCTCATTCCAGTAGCCAATGACTCTCTCAGTGAAGAACTTTCTCCTCACCTCAAGCCTAAATTTCCCCTGGCGCAGCTTGAGGCTGTGTCCTCTTGTTCTGGTGCTGTCCGCCTGAGAGAAGAGAGCAACCTCCTCCTGGCTACAACCACCCCTCAGGTAGTTGTAGACAGCAATAAGGTCTCCCCTGAGCCTCCTCTTCTCCAGGCTAAACAATCCCAGCTCCCTTAGCCTCTCCTCGTAGGGCTTGTGCTCAAGGCCTCTCACCAGCCTCGTTGCCCTTCTCTGGACACGTTCAAGCATCTCAATGTCCCTCTTAAACTGGGGGGCCCAGAACTGGACACATGCTCAATTGGCAGAAAGTGCAATAACCAGATGGACTTGTTACATTTTTGCTCTTTCTTCTATGTATCCTTCCCTCTTGGAAGAATGAGTCGTTTTATTTTTTAATGCTAGTAGACAGCAGCGAAATACAAAGGGACAAGTCTTTCAAGTACTGCTTTTTGCCCAAGAGCAACACAACATACCCAGTATGCTCTGGGGGATCAAGTGCCTAGGACACTCCAATGACCATTGTTTTGATGAACTTCTCATCAAAAAAGGCATGAAAGCAGTAGCTGTGCAGAAGGAAGCATCACTGATTACTTTTATATTGGTTAAATATATTATTCCAGGATCTGCTTAGACAAAAAAAATCCATCATGTAAATTAAAAAAACCCAGAGAGTTCAGAGTTAGGGGCAAGTATTGCCTTGCTCTCTGAAATCTTAATTGTAAATGCAGTAATGAATAAGGAAAAAAGTAAATCTGTAGACGGTGATGGAGCTTCTGAATTTCTTTCTTGCAGAGGACCCAGTCTGAATCTCTGACTGATTTAAGCTGTACCCCAGAAGAAGAAGAGGATGCTGAAAAGGAGGTTCAGACAGACCTGTCAGATGTTGTATTTAAACCCAGCAGTCAAGAACTGCCATGCAACACAACTGCAGCACAGGATGTGGCTTCCTGGCCAAAGCTCAGAATGCCTGAGGACCTTCCCCCTGCTTTGAGATCAGCGATGACTCAGCCTACTTCTGAGTCTGCTGTTGTACAGGAAGCCCTGCTACCAGAGAATAAACCAGAGGGCTGCCAAACAACACTGGAAACAGTGCATGTGAAGTCTGAGTCCTCAGTGCTGTTAGAAGGCAAAGACGCTGCAACTTCCTACTCCAGTCCAGAGGGAGAAGTACAAAAGCAAGACTCTTCAGAAACAGCAGTTCTGTTGTCTGGGGATGTGAGCAATGTGACAATCGACATTTTAAATCAAGAAACCAAGGAGCTTCCTACTGTGTATTCAGTAAATAAAATACCATCTGAAGAAGATATTTCAGTAAGTAAGAATAGTATTTGTTTGGAAGGGTCAGAAGAAAATATACAGCAGGATGATCAGATACCTGTGGAAATGCCCTGTAATAAAGAGGCAATGAAAGAGGTTGCTCTACTGTCAGAGTCCAGCAAGCACTTTTCCATAGGTTCTTTACAGCCCACAGATGCATTCCATGTTTCACACCCTGCTTCCTCAACGTGGATGGGATCATCTGCTTCTTGCTCTCTAGAGAAAACAAAGACTGCACCAGAGACAGCTGCTTCTGGTAAGGAGAACAGTCAGTCACTGGTACAAAAGGAGGAACTTTTGGAGGAGAAAGCTGAAAAAGCAGCCAATGAACTCAGTGCCTTGAGAAAGTTTTCTGTCTCCTCTGCAAGGGAGAGACCAAGGACCAGAAGCCTACACTTCCCAGAAAGATCAGAGTTGGAAAGCCCTTCAAATACTGGATTCTTCCTGTCAAAAGAACAGGTGTCCTTGAGAAATGAAAAGTGGAAAGACAACTTGCAGAAGGGATCGGATCTGGACGAGGAAAAAAGTAACAACAAAAAACAGGCTATACTGCCAGAGTCCAACTCTGAGAGCACAGGCCAGCCTACAGACATTTCAGCTGGCTGCGATTTGCTGGCACCAAGTGATTCTTCAGTGGTATCTCAGAATCAGCCAAGCTGTGAAGATAAAAGTCCTTTTCAAGTGAAACTTAGATCCACCTCACTGTCCTTGAAATTTAGAGAAAACTCATCACCAGAATCAAAAGGAATTAAAAGATACAGTGCAGAGTTTACTTCAGAAAATGAGGGGTTGACTTCCTTTCTAAAAGGTGATAAAGCACAGACCAAAAAAACAGCTGATACAAATATTGGTGATTCTTTACATGAAAAGAACAAACTCAAAGCAAAGTCCTCTGAACAGCTCAGTAGCAAACCTCCATTGCCTAAAAAGCCAGCCTTGCAAAACATAACTATTTCAAATACTGCTGCAAACAAGTTGAAGCAGGACAAAGCTATTCACTCTCCTGAATACAGAAACGAAGATAAAGACTTGGAGAAAAAGTCAAATCCTTCTAAAGTGCCTGGTAAGACTCCCAAAATTTCATAAAGTTACATTAGCTTGTGAGGAATGACCTTACCTGTGAGAAAGCACGAGGCAGCCCTGTTGTGTCATTCAGCACTGGTTAAGCACAACCTGATAGCTCTGCCTTTAGTGATGTTGCTTCCTGATCCTCCCTTTCTGAAAAGATTACCAGAAGGACAGCAGGGGGAAAGCAGTAGACAAAATAAGGTATTTTTGCTGGTGAGTCTTGCAGTTCAGGGTATGGTTTAAAGAATGTTCGAAGTGATACTCAGAAAAGTGCAATATCAAGTATCGTGAAACACAAACATGAAATCACCAAGTGTCCCCAGTTAAAGCTGCCATATAGCAATTCAGAAGCCAGGCACACATTTCACATACAGTGCCCTACATGGGATAAGTGACTCAGACCTCTAGACCTTCTTTTTCACTATAGCACTGAGGCAGAAATGCTAGTAACTGCCTGGCATGCTTAACATGCCATTTATTTGTTGTCTCCTGTGAGTGTGGCTTATTCATTTATCTATCTTTAACGTTACTCATTCTGTGTTTAAAAACAAAAATTAACTACCCTGCAGCTTTCTGGAGCTCAAAGCCAAGAGAGACTGTAAGATTGTGTCTGCTGTAGATTGTTAAATTTCACCCTGTTGTCTGCATTATATAATTGGGTTAGAGTTTTAAAAAAAAAAATCCTCTGGAGACTGATAAATATATTGTGTGCTACAGGCAGAGAAGGGAAAAGACTGGAAGTGGCACTACTGTCTGAGGTCTTTGCAAGGACAGTAAACAAGTTAGTTGAAGTACACTGAAGCAATTCTAGGAGAACAGCTAAAAGGGAAAAAAAACCAAACCCACAAACCTTTAGGTCTTCTGATATGTGAGAAAAACTTCTTTCCTGCCCCAAATCTGTCTGGTCACAAGTTTGATGTTAAGAACAGAAGGAGGAGATGCTGGCCAAGCAAATGAAAAGGTTTCTTTGTGCCATTACAGAGCTACTCTCCATGGTTCTTCTCTAGTTGATAGTCTCTGAGCTTCAGAATGGGTGAACACCAAGCCAAATGAATGCCTCAGGATGCAGTGGGCCACTTGTCCTGTAGGTGACAAAAGTCTCTTCCTGGGCCCCGAGGCAGCCTGCTGACACCCCAGATGACAGCAGATTCCACTTGGCATCTGCTGCATCATCACAAATACTTTTGCAGGGCTCTGGCCTTTTTTTCTGCTCTCTCGGTGGCTGTAATGGAGGAGATTCACTGCCTGCATAGCCAGACAAGACTCCCACAGCCATCCAGCCAGAGCTTCCCCACATATGTAGGCAAGGCACTATCCTTTCTATAATCACAGCACTCCCTTTAAAGGTGTTTTCCCCTCTGCCCTGTCCTGCCCTGCCTTGAGGAGTAGTTGATTATTTGTAGCGACGCACAGATTTCTGATTGATTGAGATTTTGGGGAAGGTCATACTGTGAACAAGTGAGGAGACCTATCACACAGTAGGCTTGGTCTGGCAGAGAGCAGAGGAAAGCAGTGGGAATACCAATGCTCTTGCACATGGTATTTTTTTAACATCACACTTGCTGAGTCCCAGGGTGCTTGCAGTGGAAGCAAAGCAGGAGACAGTGAGGGCTGGAGGGGAGAGAAAGGGAAAAAACTGTTTTGAGGAGCATATTTCTCATTGAGGATTCTCCTGTCTTCTCAGCTCTGGGATAAAGGAGACTCCTTCCCTCAGGCTCAGGGCTGTCTTCTGCAAAACAGGGTCTGTGGGCAAGAGCTGTGTCCCGGTCCCCCTGGCAGCAGTGTAGACACCTGGAATTTGAATGTGCAACTGCAGGTCAGGGAGCCCTGTTCTGAACATTCCTGTCTACCTGACAGTATTACACCAAATCTGGATGGCCTGGGGTTGTTTAAGATGGTGGCTCAGACTGATCTGCAATGGTAATTAGTGTTCTTCTGCCTTACTGATCTTACTGTATCGCCTTAAGCAAAGCTGCTAGGGTTTTCTATGTATTTCCAGTTTTGAGTCACTTGATAATGAGTTCTTCTGTGTGGGCATGCCAGGGCTCAGAGAATCTCTTTCTAAATGAAAATCAGTCTGGTCCAAACTCAGTTGCCATATCAGCCTGGGCTGGCTACCTGATGTCATGGGTGAATAGGGTGTGCCCACCTTCTCTGCTTGCCTGCGCACCACACCAGCTTTGGCGAAGGGATTTGCACAGTGATGCCAGAAACTATGCCCCTTGGTGAGGCATAGGAGAACAACAGAAGGAAATGAGGGCTTAGCAGGGCAATACCTCTGCCAAATATGATGTCAAAGCATTTGCCTCAGCCCAGTGAATTGGGAGTTTGTCTTTGCAACTGCAAACTGGAGGAATCTGACAAGCATGATCAGCAAACCCATTGTGAATCAAATGGCTTGCTATCTATCTCTTACCTCCTGATCTGCTGAGACACCCACTCCTTTTATCCTTTTTTTTTTCTGTTGTCCAACTACCCTTAATACTGCCATGCAGCCCTCTTCTAGTCCTCGAGTTCATCAGCCCTTTTGAAGAGCTGTGTTCACCATTAGGAGACACTTTATACTGCCAGGGAGTTTCTTCTTGCTGCGTGTTAGGAAATGGCTGTGCTGAACAAGAAGACATGGTATAAAATGATGATGTATGTGAGTGCAGTTCCCATTCTGATGATCTCAGGAAGGTCTGTTTGCTGTGTCATAGGGTGAGCAGGAGCAAGTTGGTTCATTCCGTTCAATTTTTAGCTTTTCAGTGCTCCTGGTACCAAAGGCAACGGGAGGGCTGATGGGATGCTGGCTTACCAACCCAGGCAAAAGCAGCAATCCTGCTCTCCAGAGCTTTCTGGGGAACTGTTGGCTTCTGGCAGGCTGCAAGGTGCCTTTTAATGACTGCATGAAATTATTCACTCTAGGAGGAGTAATTTTTAAGTTTCTGGAGCTAGCTAAAGGCTAAAATCTTCACAAGATCAAAAGGTTAAGCTGTGTTGTTTGGGTTCAATACTCTTGGCTATAAATACTGTAAAGGACAGAAACAACATATTCCAACAGGTTATTACAAGAGCAAAACCATAGGAAATATTTGTGTGAATGTGCATATAATGTTATATAAAAATCAGTGACTGAGGAGGAGCTGTAGTGGGGAGGCATGCTCTAACAGGGAAAAGGAGTTCAAACAGGGACGGTGAACATAACAGTGAATGAAGTTGGTGTGCATCATCTGGCTCTAAAATGACTAGAAAAGTATTTCTGTCTACATAAAAAATGACATTGCTTTAATGCTTTCCTGCCTACAGCTGAAAGGAAAGCTGTCTCCTTTTTTTGTCATTTTTTTTCCCCAAAGAAGATGCTTTTTCAGTTGTGTTGGGCTATTTTGCCATATGGCTGTTTTCCAGCAACATAGAAATATGATGCAAACATAGCAGTTTCTTGTGTGAAAAAAAGACTCTCCTGGCATCAGTGGTATAGATCCAAACAGAAGTCAAATGCCTTGCAGAGCGGCTTAGAGAAGAAAGAAATGACAAAAATACCGAGCCAGAATTCTTAGAATAGCTTTGTCTGAAATTAAGGAATGGGTGTGTACACCGACAGAAATGCATGTACTGCTTTAATAAACAAAGGGAAGTATGTAGGCCAGGATACACTAAATGCCATATGCATTTGTAAAGCCCTTCTTAAAATAACTGATTTATAAATGAGCAAAAATACAACAGGGAGGAATTAAATATGCATGCATATAACCAGTGTTATAAAACAATGACACTGTTGTATACAGGAGGTGTTATCTCCCTGTGTAAAATTGTTTGGATTAGTTTTGAGTATGTTTGCTTTTAAAATATGCAGGGAATCCACAAGTTAGCTTTGCTTGCTGTTAGAGGTATGACTTTCAGAAGGCTCTAATATTCTTCCTCTGACCTTTTGCCAGTGCAGATGTATCTGAAGAGCAACCACTCTTTGCAGTCCTTGAAGGCATAAGGTGTTCATTTTCAGGCATAAGGTTTATGTGTTATAAAGAGCTTCTGTAATATTTTGTGTATGCAAAGGCTTTTAGAGTTAAAGAAAGGTACAATAGCTGAGGCTATCTCTAAAAACAACAGGAAAAAAACCTATATCTCAGAGTAATGTTTAAATATGTCTTTGTTGTGGTTATCCAGAAACACTTTAATACATTGAGTATACAGACAGAAATAGGTACGTGTTTCTCTTTCGCTTCCTGTGTGTTTATAAACCAGTGCACAAAACCAAGCCAGTCAAGTATCACTTTTGTACATCAAGGTTAGTGTTTTATCTTCATCTTATTGTTCACACCACCAGTCTGATAAACGTTGAAGGATAATATCCAACTGTCAATGGGAAGTGTACACATTAATTTCCACAGTAAGTAGGCAGAAGAAATTTCATCTGTAAGATGAGAGTTTGAGTCTGAGGGGAAAAAAATGTGTTTTAAGCATGGTACTGAAGGAAAGAGATACCTGCACTTAATGGGACTGGTGCAGGGAAATTTCCCCTCGTGGAGACCATGGAGGCAGCCAGCCCTGCCACTGCCAGACCCAGCAGAGAAGAACTAGGGTGATTCTGATCTGTGGGAGAGAGTTGAGAGAGTGGCTATGGATCGTTTGGCTTCAGGGCTTATCCCGGGTGGTCATTCTGGAACCTGTGGAAGTGATAAAGAACACATATGGAGTGGCTAGCCTCGTGACACACTCTGTGTGATTGATGTCCCTGCAAAAGACATGAAGGGAGGGCATCGGCAGCCTCAGAGTGTAGTTTCAAGTGGCAGCAGCAGAACTTGACAGCCTACGCTAAATGCTAGTTTTAATACACGGTGACATTATGCACAGAGCGGCTTGACAGCTTTATGAGTTCTGACTTGGTATCTTCCCATTGTTGGTGAGTTATCCTGATGGGAAGAAGGGGTTCTTGCTTGTCTTTCAAAGCGCCTGAGGCCAAGCCAGCTCCAAGGAAACTAGGGAAAGATGCAATCATGAGGTTAAAACTGTGAATGAACCAGAAACAAATCGCTGCCAGCAATATCCTGTAATAGCTTATGAAGTTATTAAGTAACAAGTTGAATAGCTTATTGTTTCAAATAACATGTTGTAATAAGAACTGAAGAATATAATTCAGATTTTAGTTTTACTCAGAAAATCTCCCAAGTGTATTGTGGAAGCAAGAGGCTCAGCCCTGCTTCGACAGAGAAGTAAAACACAGGATGTTTGTGGTGGCTGTGGCCTGTCAAACTCAACTTCCAACAGAGGATGCCACTGCTGACATTTTGTGTACTGCATTGTCTCCCTAAAAGTGACATTTACCAGCTGAGAGCTGTTGTGATAGCTGCTGTGCATGTGATGTGCAGCAAAAGCAGGAATTAGATTCTGGTTTTGAGTACTTTTGGTTCCTTAAATGCCTTGCCACATTTTGAACCTTAAAAGACTTCCTCGTGACCAGATGAGATGAGACAGGGAGGGCTTGTTCAAGGTGGTCAGACACTCACTGAGCTAAGGAAGATGTGGAAACAGCACTTCTCTTGTGAATCATCTCTTCCTGAGAAAACTTTTGGCCTCAGGGTGCCCCTTGGGGTACCAAGAGCTTTGTAGGAGAGTCTCAAATCACCTTAAACTGCCAACTCACTTCCCTGTACTATCTCCTAAATTACCTAATGGGAACAACAGTGCATGTATACTGCCAATAAACCTCTTGAAGTTGGATGTGGGAGTATGGAGAGGACCTCTGGGCAATGGGAAAGATAATAAATAGTTTTCTACCCCTTACAGTAATTCTGCCTGACAGATGAGGTAGCAAACCCTGCACAGCTTGCATCTGATGCTTATTTTGGTGGAAATAAGGCATTTTCCCTATCTTGCCTGCCTGCCTGCCTGGCTGGCTTTCTGCCTCATACAAGAAGAGTAGAACCTAATTGTGTAAAGAAACAAGAAAGCCCCTCCCAGAAGCAGATCAGCTTTTGATCCTCTGCAGGTAGTACTATGTGGCTGTCCTAAGTCAAGCTCATACAGATAACATAAACTCTTTCAAGATGATGATAAAGACTTTTTGATTCCTACTGTCACAGGGGCATTCTGATATCTCTTACGTGATGATACTTGGCTCTAATTTGGCTCCTTCCTAATTGGCGTGACTAGGATGTCTGGCGTCTCACCAGGGAAAATTGCCTGAAGAGCAGAAGTGCTTGGTGCCTTCAGTAGAGTCTCTGCCTTACAAAACACACTTACAGTAGCAGCCTCCAGACGTATCCCTGCAGGACTGGGAACCCTGTTGTGCTAGGCAGTGCATGTCAAAATGACAGAAAGATGAAACCTAAATTCACGAGGATGACAGAGGAACAGGGGCATGTGCAGCAGTAAGACCACTATATGTAGTACAGTAAATAGAGCTGGGGCATAGCAGTAATTTTCTCAGTATTGATTGTGAGCAGAGGAGGAACAACATGCACTTCAGTTGGTGTTTACAGAAAGTTCCTGTGGTATGACAGGGAAAATGGGACAGTACACAAAGGGTGATTTTGGATCACAGAAACCAAGAGGTATGTCACTGGCAGTGTCAAGACAGAAGCCAGGTTCCCAGTACCATGGGGAAGCTGGTAAGTGGATTGAAAAGGGCCTTCACGGTAAAGATATTGGTGTTCCCAAGCACTGAGACATTAGGCAGTGAAAGGAGGTAAAAAGGTGGTGGGAAAGGATGCATATGATGCTGTGTCTGTAGCTGTACAGTCAGATAAGAAGACCAGTCTTCTCCGGGCTGAGAAGAGGCTTGTACACCAACAAAAAAGGTATCTTTGGTAAGATGAATTTACAAGATGAGTCCAGCAGGGCACAGGGAGGCTTCAGTGGGGAAATACCCTTGTAATACTGAGTGTAACTGTTGGATGCGTATTCATGAGAGAATACTAGGAAAACAAGTTGACTGTTTTCAGTAGAAGGCAACTAAAGTGAAAAGATACTTTACATACTGAGTGAGGGGTCTTCACCTGTGAGGAACACTGGACACCACCATCACCTTCAGTATTGGCAGCCAATCTACATCAGTAGTGCTTTGGGAACTGATGAGGTGTGACACCTGGTTTTGCTGAGCGGTGTATTAACAGGTCCTGCCTAAATTGCTCACAACCTAAAAAGGTGCCCGTGGAGTGCAAGAGGGATTCAAGGCCATAGCCTATAAGCAAAGGAGGGAATGTGATGGCAGATGCATTAGCAAACATCACATCAATTCACCTCTGTGGATTTACTTAGGAAGCTCCTAATGAAGTTTGTCCTGAGATACTTGGGCAAGATTAGCAGTCCTTGAGCCATCTTGAAAAGGGAGGTTAGTGGTAGAAGAGAGAGAGGAACAAAGTATGTTGTATACTACTCAATATGAAATACCGAAAGGAGTATTTGATCTGTTTCTAAACGTCTACAAGATAACACGTGTATAAGTTCCAACCAATGTGTCTTGTTCAGGAGCAGTCAGGTGACAAGTGGTATCATAGTGAATTCTTACATGTAATCATGACACTCCTATAAATACAGTCTTGATGAAGCTGTTTGTTGGGCTGATGTAAAGCTACTGAGTGTACCAACTAAGGATTCACTGTCCTATCAGATGGTGGCCACCTTGGGTCTAACACTGTTCAGTATATTATAGAACACGGGTGACAGAACTAAATATGTATTCACTACTTTTGCAAGTACTACCAATCTGGAAAGCCTGTGGGCACACTGGATTACAGAACAGAAACTGGAAATGTCTTGAGAAAGTAGAAATGTAGTCTGAAAAGAGTATTTTCATTACAAAGGAGTAGAACATTTTATATATGTGAAAAAAAAATCCACCGCACAGACACAAATGGGGAATGGGAGAGAGGAAGTAATGTGATCTGGAGGTCACAGACTAAATACAAAACAGGAATAACAAAATTGTGTAAGAAACTCATGATACTGATTTGTACAGGAGGCCATCTCAGTTGAAGGGGGGGGTAATCCTTCCACTTTTCCCTGATGCGGGCACCATTTCATCTCACATGCAGCGTGCCAGTTTGGAGCACTGTGTTTTGAGGCAGATTTGGACCAAATTAGGGCAATCTCTACAAAAGCAAGAGTGATCAGAGAATCTGACTGATCAGAAAAATTGAAAGTTTGGGAAAATATGGTCCAAGCCTTCAACCGCATAAAAAACTAAAAGGAGGCTATAAGTAATCTGCTCTTGCCCATAGTGTATAGAAGAAGTTAAAGATTGAAATTAGAGCAAGGAAGATGACCTCATTAATGTTTATAAATATGTAAAGGGTGAGTGCCAAGAGGATGGAGCCAGGCTCTTCTCAGTGATGCCCAGTGACAGGACAAGGGGCAGTGGGGGGAAGTAGAGGCTTCCATGTAAACATGAAGGAAAGTTTTTTTCACTGTGAGGATGACAGAACACTGGGACAGGCTGCCCAGGGAGGTTGTGGAGTCTCCCTCTCCGGAGATATTCAAAACCCGCCTGGATGCGTTCCTGTGTGATCTGGCATAGGTGATCCTGCTCTGGCAGGGGGTTTGGACTGGATGATCTTTCAAGGTCCTTTCCAGCCTCTAACATTCTGTGATGATTTAACTTAACAGGGAAAAAAATAGTAGAACAACAGCCAAGCCATAGTAGAAGAACAGCCAAGTAGGTTGTCTAGGAAGACTCAGAGATCTGTCCTGTCTTTGGAGGGTTGTAAGAACAGGTTAGATACATATTTATCAGGAAACAGTTAATGTGAAATTGATCTTGTAGCTGATCTTGACTTGCTGCTGGAGGATAGACTAGATGACATCTTGAGATTTCTCCCAGCCTTATTCTCTGTCAGCCTGTAAAATTGACAAAATTAAGAGAGTGAAGAGAAGGAAAAAAGATTATGGGAGCAATAGCTGTTGACAAGGAAAAGCCCAGTGTAGGTAGGATGCAGAGAATTGAAGTAGCTTCCCATGCAAGAGGAGGGGAAGCTTGTTCAACATCTGAGGGCTATGCTTTGTTTGTGTTGCATTTGCACAGCTGGACTTAGTGCCTTGTTTCTTTCAGAGGTTTCCCTGTGAGAGCATGAAGTGAATGTGAAGGGAAATGCAGGCATCAGTTGGCAAAAGGTCTTGTTTTGTCCTTAAAGCAAAACTTGCACTTTCTCTTTGTGTGGTTTTTAGCTGATACAGGTTTTACAATATTTTCTTGCTCAAATAACTTTTCTGTCTCTAGTGAAGAACAACAGTGACTTGAGGAAATGCCTGAGCAAAGAAGATGTGGGCTTTCAGAATGTGTCTGAGTTTGTAGATTCCATTTTTTTGTAAGAGCATTATCCCTTTCATGGCCTATGCCTTTATGAGGCACCTCAGATGTGCCTTCAGAGACATTTGCCTGTTTTCCTGAGGGAGGCACATTCCTCTAGATTAAACCACAGCCCTCTAGAAACATGTCTGACAGCCCTATTGGGTCCTGTGTACACCAGTACAGCAGTTTAGCCCCAAGGGACTCCAGGGCAGTAGTCCTTCCTGGTTGTCTGCCTCCTCCCAGATTTCTGAACAGGATGCTGACTGGGTAACAGATTTTCCTAGGGGCAGGACCATGCATGATTTGAGGATGAGAAGCTTAACTTCTGATCTAACATAGCCTTCTGTAAATTTGTGTACATTTGTGGGCAGAAATGCCTGGGAAAGGTTAAATCAGGATGTTAGCACTGCTCTTGTTCCTCTTTTAAACCATGCAGAGGCTCTGCATTAGTTAGAAAACTAAATTTTGAGTGCAGCATGAAGTGGAGAACCTGTGAGCTGGAGCTAAGAGGGGAGCCAAGGCTTTTCTCTTCATCCAGTTCAGTTCACCATATAGATAGGATTTCCCATCACATAGTATTTGAATACAGTGTTTCACTTCCTCATAGCTCTGGAAACTGCACATCCCTGACTAGCACTTGTGAGGACAGCAGGGTAGCACTTTTAGCCCTGTACAGAATCACAGAATGATAGTGATTAGAAGTGACCTCTGGAGATCATCTAGTCTGACCGCCCTGCCAGAGCAGGTTGCACAGGACAGCATCCAGGTGGGTTTTGAATGTCTTCAGTGATGGAGACTCCACCACCTCTCTGGGCAGCCTGGTCCAGTACTCTACCTCCCTCAGATTAAAGATGTTCCTTCTTTTGTTTAGATGGAACTTCCTATGTTCAAGTTTGTGCCCATTACCTTTTGGTTGGTTACTGAGCACCGCTGAAAACAGACTGCCGCTCTTCTCCTGACACCCATCCTTTAAGTATTTATTACTCTCAAAAGTGGTTTTTTTCCCTTCTTGTCTCACTGAGATCTCAGTTCCAGTGCAGCATGATGAAAGTGACTGGCCCGAGTGGAAAACACAGTCAGCATCAGCAGGGATAAGTCAAAATAAAACTTAAGTCAAAAGACCATATATTAACCCTGTGGGGTTTTTAACCCTATTTCTGTGTGATCAGATGCCACAGACCATTGTGCCCTGTCACCCACAGCACCTTGCAGGCACCGAGGTGCTGCATGAAGGAGGCTGTTCCCAAAGGGGTGAAAGGAAGGCAGGAACCAGACTGTGGTGGGTTAGGAAATTCCCCCCCTGGAATTCACCAGATTACCCCAGACAGATTGGAAGTAAGATGAAGCTGTATTTACAGCAAAGCTAAAATTACAAGCATGTATACACAATATATTTACAAGTATATACAAAGCAGAAATAATACGGAAATCCAAACTCCCTCCCAGACCAAGGAAGCCGCCCAGAAGGGCTCAAAGCTACCCCCTCTTTCTCCCTCTACTTTCCCAGACAGACAAACAAAACCATCAGCAAAGCTTACGTTGTTTTCTGTTAGCTGACATTAATGAAAAGGTATTAGAACAGAGTGGAGAGGAAGTGAATAGATCCAGCAACACAGAAATTGTTGACATTTTGACTTTTTATCCCTCTCAGCAAACCAATAAATGATATACACCTCATCATTATTTTATTTTCACAGGCAATGATCTAATTTCTCTCATTAAAATATCCCAATTAGCCTCAAACTAGCACATAGACTAATGTATTGGCTGCTGCTGCATGTGCATGAGAAGAATGGGAGCCAAGGTCAGCCACATCAGGGAGAAGATTGCCTTTGCCACATCACAGTCTGGCTGTGTCCAGCTTTGAATCAACTGCTGCTTGTCTCTAAGAGGTCATAAAGCAGATGTGAGGAGCAAGCAGAAGGGGAGACCTTGGGAAAAAAGGCAAATTAACGAATATTGGTTCATGTTTCTGTATCTCTCTCACATGAGGGCAGTGACACTGTGACTCTAGTCAAACTAAACCACAGTGAGCATATGAAGACTGCATACCGAAGAGGACCAAACTAAACAGAATTCCTGTTTACCCAGGCTGGCACCATGTCCTAGGACCTATTGACATATTGAGCAAGTGTGAGCTGAAGCTAATTACATCTCTTTCATATAACCATGTACACAAATAATCTGTCAACAGAGAGAAATGTGCCTTCCTCCGTGGCTGCTGGAGAATCTGGAAAATATCCCAACACTCCTGCGGAGCCAGCCTGGATTTCTATAGCAAGGCAAAAGCAGAAGGGCATGCAGCAGGAGCAGGAATTCAACGGAGAGAAACCTGTGGCTCCAGACGTTAAGTCAGATACAGAGAAACAGAATAAAGAGAAGGAACAAACAGAGGTATTTAGAGTACAAATCTGTGATGCTTTCCTATCACCTTCCTGTAGTATTCCTTGTATCTACTACTACATTACCAGGTATGCTGTAATGATTACAGATACTTAATGAGTCTAATCGTAAGTGGCAAAGATGCTGCTCTTGGAAATGTCCTACAGATGCAGAGTTCTCTGAATGTTCAGTTATGCAGTTTTGCATTTCCAAGAATCTTGGAACTACCCAAGGTGTAAAAAATTTCTTTGTGGCCCAATACATACTTTGCAGATCTAATGTGTGCATTTCTTGCTAGAATACCCAAAATGAGGTGCTAAATTGTGCAGTCTCAGATCTCTCTCAATACAGAAGGAGTCTAACCATCCTTCTAAGCACATAATTTCATTGAACATCCTATACTTCCTGACTGATTTAACACTGAATGAACAGCTTGGTTCCAGAAGCTCCTAGGTAACAATTTTTAGAGCCTTGAGAAGTGAAATAGGATTAAAATAGCTTTTGCTGTCACAGACAGTGCCAAGATTCTGGTTCTCTGTATACGGATAACTCAGACACCAATGTGGTACCATGGAACGTGGGTTGACATTGCCTCTTCAAAGATCCCATGTGAAAGAGGGTGATACCTGTAAGCAAGTGAGCTTCCCAGATGGCAAAGCTGTGCCAGCAGAAGTACTTGGCATTAATCTAGAATATTAACGAGGTTTCCCTGATACCAGGGCTAGCAATGAAGGTAGCACCATGCAAGCACTGCTTGTATCACTCCTGCATAGTAAGAACCCCATACTGATACAGGAGCTGTGTGTTCTATACCAGTATAGCATTCCCAGTGCAAATGGCCTACCTTCTTGGTTCAGATGGTACTGTTAGAAACCCAGACAGCTGTATTATATCCTGGAATAAGGAAAGATCTCTAGATGCTGAAAAATGGTTAGATGAACAAGAGATAATGCCTAACAAAATGTTTAAGCAGATTACAAACTGCAGAATGCTCGGCATTGTCATAGCATATGAAACACCAAGAGTTTAAATGATTCCAAAATACAGTTTATGTGTCAGAACAGGAAACTCCAGATTTTAGTTGGCAGTGTCCCCTAAAATTTATGCCATGCATTTTATTTCCCTGTATCAGCTAACAGAAAAGAAATATGCCAAGATGGTCCTTTCTACGGCGCATGAGGCTCAGTGCCACTGTACTACTCCCACTTTCCTCTTCTCCCACATGGCACCAGGCACTATCAGTTATGGGTAGTTTTTGATACTGGCAAGAAAATCCATGGGAGGAGGCGTTTAATTTCTTTTTTATGGAAAATCCACTTACCATCAACCATCCAAAAATACAGTGCCATAACCCACAAAATCTGGGAAGTGGAAGGGAAACGAGAACAAATCCTGTGTATGCTAGTAGAAGCGTGCAAAGAACTTGGACTACATTGAAGACTATAATAACCTACTCATAGATACCATTATGAATAAAAGATGCAGAGGGATAGCTTTCATTTGTAAAGTTGAGTATTCTGGATGCCAACATGAAACAACTGAGGCCTTTGGAACAGGTATCAATTTAAGGGAGAGTACTGGGACCAATGTGTGATGAACATGTGTGATGTTCGGATCGTAACAGGCACCACATCTACTCCCTTTGGTCATGTTCTTCCAAACTTGTCCCATTCTCTGCACATTACTTGGATTTTATCCCTCTCTGTGCCTAGGGGTCAGCGAAGCAGCAATGGAGCAAACCTTCACACTTTGCACCTAAAACCGCTTCCGAAGACCAGAGGAAAGAGACAAAATCTGAAGTGAAAGAGTCGCTGCTGAGAACCAGTGCACTGTTGCATTATGTCCCTGGTAAGAAACAAAATGCTTAAAACGTGGGCTGTTTTCTCACAACCTTGTCACAAGAAATCCTGCTTGAGTGTGCTGGAAAAGGAGTAGGGGTGAGATCCTAATCTCTTCCCCAGCCCCACATCAGCAAGGGCAGACTGTTTTCTCAGCACTCATATCTGAGTTTTTATTTGGTAGCACATTCTTTTGACCTTCTTGATTTTAGAGTTTCAACTCATGTTAAAAGAAATGTGAATTCAGAGCGCTAGGCTGTTTCATGGCACAGGGTCCCAAATGCACTATCCCAATGTAAAAGGAAAAATGCATGTAAAAATATTTTCACTAGCATTCAATTTTAATGTGGTTTCCTTAGCAAGCTGGAATGATGTGATCATAAACTGACCATCAGTTCTTCCACAATAACTTCAAATCTCTTTGGCACATTCAAATTTGAAAGAGAGGCAGAAATTTTGAAGGTAATCAAATTCCTGTGAGTTGCAGGCTTAGTAAAGAAGGAATTTGCAAGTGAAAAAACTGTCTGTTCTTTGGCCTAGGTGTTAACAGACCATGGCAAGGAATCTAGCTCATCATATTGGTTTTGATAAATTCAGGGCTGAAAAGGTATCAGTGATGTGGATAACATTACGTTCTTTTGAATACAGAATGCTTATCTCTTCAATAACATATTGCAGAAGAAACTTCAGTGGGAAATGTAAAGATTTTCTGCTGTAGGGCATGGCATGGGAAGTTTTTAATGGAAGAACTAGGTAGTATGTACAGCTGCACAGCAAGCAAAAGTGAAATGTGTGTGTGTTTCATTCACAGTAGCTCCATCACCAGCACTGGTGGATAAAGAGGAAATAAGCCATCTGAAGAAAACCAGTAATGCTGCTCCGGATCAACCACTGTGGATGGAACTGGCCAAAAAGAAATCGCAAGCCTGGAGTGATATGCCACAGATGATAAAATAGAATAATGAAGACAGATAGCATCTTTCATAATTAAGTCAGCTACTTAACAGAATTTCTACAGACCAGCTAATCACCATGAAGACTCTCTTGAGGAGAAGGGATTTATTACACAGCTGTGGAGAAAGTGTGCAATAGGTGCAGTCAAAAAGTTTACCTTGAACTTTGTAGCAATCAGGATTTCAATGGATGGTAATGGATTACTTAAATTATGCTAAGGACATACTTAACACTTTGAAAATAAAACTTTTGCCTTACATATTTCCTGTGTTTTCTGTTTTAAATGACATTTGCATCAAAACGGGATCTTTGCTAAACCTTGCTGAACTTCTGTTGTTGCTGGAGATTTCTATCTGTTACTGTTTTCTGTTTACATTTACAGATTGTGCACCAACATCCTGTTGAATCACCTGGCACTCTTTCAATCAAAGCTGTTCAGCCCATGGATTTATTAATGAATAGCTGCTAGTGAGTAGTCCCTTGAGATGTTCAAGATCAGACTTGATGTGACACTGGGCAGCCTGGTGGAGTTGGAGGTGTCCCTGCTCATTGCAGGGGGGTTAGACATCTAAGATGACCTTTGAGGGTCCTTTCCAACCCAGTGCAATCTGTGAATCTGTAAATTCTGCCTGTTTGTGAAGCTGTGTTTATAAAGTGGTCTGGTTTCTGGGCTTGGGTTACATTTCATGAGGCACAAACACACACACACACACACATAGGTATGTGTGACCACAAATAAAAAAATCTGAGCTCCTTCTGTGTGTGACACTGGCTGCACAATGTTTGCAGGCAGGTGAACAGTTAGGAACTGCAGGCTGAAATTCAAATACATTTGCAGTTGCTTTCCTACATGAATTTATCTGGTCACAGCTGCCTTTCCTTTATGTGAAATCATCATTCTCTATTAGGAGGATAGCAGCAGTGGCATTGACAATATGAATTTAGTAAAAAAACAGGAACATTCCTGAGCTAAAGTCCAAACTGA
Source organism: Tricholaema leucomelas (assembly GCA_013400475.1). Lineage (NCBI taxonomy): Eukaryota > Metazoa > Chordata > Aves > Piciformes > Lybiidae > Tricholaema lacrymosa > Tricholaema leucomelas. The sequence continues at coordinate 268,721 of WAAF01004049.1, read as the reverse complement.
AATTCTGGAGAAAACAGTGAACTTCATTGCTTCATCAGAGTCATGGATCACCTTAACTCCAATCTTAATCACTCTCATTAAAAAAGCAGTAGCATATAGCATCTGTGTACTTTTCCTGCTTTTATACATGCTCACACTCATCTGCTTGAGCCTCTCTCACCAGTTTGGGACTTATGTTCATAGATTCTCCTGTGCTCTTCAACTGTTTAGCAAGATTGACAAGATAAATCATTGCTGCTGATTGATCAGAATCACTCTGAAGATATTTTAAGAGCTCCCTGAGAGTTAAAGAAGCAAATGACAACTCCCGTTAGAGAATTTCTTTGAAATTAAATGCCTCACTGCTAAGGCGAGCATTTAACTTTGTGCATTTATGCGTGAAGTGCTACCTTAGTGCTGCACTCTCTGGGTTTACATTTAGATTTGTGATTTTATTGTTCTTGTCATACCAACGTTCCTTTTGGAAAAACAGAGAGAGATTTCCTAGCACCTGCATTTGCAGTTTGAAATTTTGTCGTCTCTAAGAAGTCTGGAGGAAAACCTGAGCTTCCTCTGTAATGACATCTGTATTTTGTAATGAATAAAGAAGCAAGAGCGCTGGAACATGTGAATATCCAGGACACTAGTAACAGTTTTCAGACAAGTTGCCTTTCATCATCAAAAACAGAAGGAGGAAAACCAAGTTTTGTGTTTGTCAAAGCTTTTGGATAAGACTAGTCAGCTTGCATGGCTGCTGAAGGCCCTATGCAGCCACTGCGCAGACCTACAGCTCATCACAATAGCTGTCAGTGGTCCCAATGCAAATGGGTTTCTGCCAGCTGTCCCAGGGTCGTCTCCTTTATGCAGATGGAAAAAAGCAGTGTGGGCTTCAATACCCATTGAAGTTGGACGTGGCAAGAAAGCTCACTGTTAAACAGAGCCAAAGCAGAAACGGTAACTTCATTACCATTGCCCAAAGCTTGGTTGTGCAAAAAACTTTCACATTGCTCTCCCATGAGCGAGCATGAGTAGCCCTTAACCTCAAATCATCATACTCTAGGACCTACAGTAGAGGTAGGTACATTTTTCAGCTACAATTTAAAAACCTTAACTCTCTCTCCATAACATGCTTTCTGTAATAATGAACTAGCATAAAACGTAATTTTAAGATATGCTATTATGTTTTGTAGCAATCCTGAAAGAAGCAAGTTTCTATGTTAAAGGAATATAATATGTATATAAAAAAAAAAAGAACCAATTTGTATTCTCAATGCTACCCCCCACAAAAAGCACAGTATTTTCAGAAAATGTAGTTAAAGGTGCAACCTGTCTCTTACAACCTCTCCAGTTTAAAAGTGATTAAAACTGTGTTGAACCATGACTGAATTCCTGGACCATTGTGGAGAGATTTTTGCTGACAGGACATGAAATGATAAATATGAGCACCCGTGCTGGGAAGCGTCCTTGAGTCCATCTTGGGCTTAAGATACTAGGTGGTAAATAATAGCATTCCACGTGCAGCTGCAGGGGGTGGAGTGCCAGCTGCATGTGGGCAGAGTTAGCCAGCCCAGGGGCTGGCCCCATAGATTGTTATTGTAAGATACCCTATCCGTACCATGCCAGTAACCCTGGACCAACCGTGTACTATCCACACGTACCAATCCTAAGCTAAGTTAGCTGTGCACGCCTCTTCCAAGTAAGCATATAACTCACTGTAACACAGAAATAAAGCGGAGAATGACCATCTAATCACACTCATGACCCAAGAGTCATTTATCCCATGGTGCAATGCTGGCAGACCATGACCTGTACAGCTGTGTGGGGAAAAGTACAAATTTTTTGGACTGTCTTCTATTTCCGTAGGTGGATGCTCAAGAATAATGGAGACAACAGGTGGAAATACCATCACAAGACCTGTACAATCTCACAGATGACAAGCCAGGGGACGGCAACTCCACCACCTCCCTGGGCAGCCCATTCCAATGTAAGGGCATTTTTATTTTCTCTTGACTTTGGTCTGTACCCAGATTTCTTCATTCTAAATTGACAGGTCATGCATGTAGATCTTGCTATAGCTGCCCTGTCAACAGGTAGGCAAGAAAACAGGTTTAGAGCCTGTGTATTCTTTGGTCAAATGGCTGGTTTGTGCGAATGGAAAGGTGCATATAATTTTCTTCTCTATATGAACAGTGATTTATGTTTCATACTTGATACCACAAGCAAAGCCTTTCGCATCTGATCAGCTTTCCTAAGAACATCACAGTATTTTCCCAGCTGAGGAGCAGTATGACTGACTCAGGCTCATCCATTTTGCTGAGGCAGCTGCAGTATATATTGGCAGCATATAACATCTAAGAGGGAAATAAAATGTAAGAATTCACCTTTTGTTCATGACTCATGTGCATAAACTGATGGAAAGAACAAAACCAAAATGACTTTGAAAAATAGAAGGCCCATCTGCCAGAAGTGCTACATTGAGACATTCTTGGCTTTCCATTTAACAAGCAAGGTGACAATCTGTAAGCAGTTGTTTTTCCCAGTAGAGAAGGACTGCATACAATACAAATGAAATCACATATCAGGCATCTTTTGGTGCAAAAATTTTAGATTTGGTGATTTACACACTTTATTGGTTGGATTATTCTAATTAGCTGCCTCTTAATGTTTAGTAATTTTAAGTAAAAAATTACAACTAAATTACTTTAAATGTTCAGCAAAACAGTAAAATATTAAGGCCAAAATATCTCTCTGCTCTTTGATACAGTGATTTGCCACTGTGCTGCCTCTGACAGTAAAAAAGCTCAAGATGAATATAAAATCTTGTTGCCAGTGAAAATATCCAGCAGCATCTTAGCAAGCAGCTTGCTGTAATTTTGCAATGCCATTAATTCCCTCTTAGTCTCAGGGAGCATAATAAACTTGCCAAAATGTTTGCTTTGTATACATGATGAGTACTCTGCTGTGGGTAACAAAGATTTAATTACAGTTTTCTAGTGTTTGTGGTTAGAAGATAACTTCTATGCTGTTAAAGAGTATAAATAAATAAATAAAATAAGCCACTTGTGAACCCTGGGTACTGCTGCATGTCTCATAAAACCCCAGGGTGGAATGTAACCTTGTGTGATCCAGCATACAGTGGCTGCATGGGATTAACTCTTATAGGAGAAGGCATCTGAGTGCCAAGTGGGTGCAAGTCTCAGGCTCACATACTCCTGATGTTTCCCAAGATGCTGAACAAGCAACAGGAACAGACGAGTTTTTATAGTTTGCGTTCTTTTATTGTCTTGACTTCACAGAATAAATCCCATGTGAAGATTTTTATGAATTATTACTCCCAGATAATTCTCTGGTACACTTGGAAGCTGGAGACTGATTGGACATATATTCATAGTCCACTCAGAACTTCTTCCTTTGCAGTACTGTATTTCCAGAAGCAAACCTCTCCAGTTCACTTAAAGCAGCTTAAATGGAGGCCATTCAATAACATATTGAACTATCTCCTTTATAGGATCCCAAATCACTCTCTTAAGAACAGTCAAAAATGTGCTTAAGAGTGTGTAATATACTACTGAAGCAAAATGATAGAGGACAGTTTTCCTTTCTTCAGCCCCACACACCTTCACATTGAGTACTTTCATTGTTCATTTCTCATACTTGATATGAAATGCTGTGTATTGCAGATTCATAATTCCACTGAAGCCTATTCAAGGATGCTGAGCCGTGTACTGTGGTATCTTAATGCACTGTAGCAAGAAGATGCTGTTTTTTCACAAATATGGTTTGGTTTCTAAAGTTTAGAAATGACATGTAGTTTGTTACCATGCCTTTGGAAGTCCCCTGTGCCTGAGAAACAGTGTGATGAAAAAGGAAAGAAGAAAGAACTCTCCATTCACTGTCTAGTGGCAAACTTTGCACTATTGGGTCCTGTGATGATTGCCAGCACATGGCTTCCACACTGTCAATTATCTCTCATACCAGCAGCTCCAGAATGACAAGGCAACTAGGCTACCTCTGCTGATTCTGAGTCAGACCATGGAAAAGCGTGGCCCTATCAGAGATACAGAGGAGGGAGAGGAAATCTGGCAATCTGTTGCCACCACCATTGGTGCTGCTTTCCCCAGCTAGCAGTTGGTATCAGACCAGAAGCAACAGTATTTGTGTCTGGGCTCTAACTGCAGTCACAGGACTACTTGTGTAAATGACAGCCTAAGGTGCTGTAAAGATTTCAACATCATATCAGAAACTGCAAGTTTGTCCCCCATTGTGCTCTGGTGATCATGTCTCCCAAATAAATTCTATTCCCAGGTAAGTTTTACTGTTTCCCCATCCTCAAATTTAATGAGACTACCAGTAAGGCCACCAAACTATTGCTTTCATCAAAGAACAAGAGAACTATCTGGAAAGAGCAGAGGGAAACACCCTGAGCTATGACAGGAGAATTCAGCTAGTAAACCTTCAGGAAAAAAAAAAAGGTCATCTTTCTCAGCAGAAATAACAGAGATTCCTTAATAAGCTGTTGGCTCATCCTCTCTGCACTCCATACAGGAGATAATTTTGATGGGCAGGCTGCCTGCAGACAGGCAGAAGAATAAGGCCTTGAGCTTGTCCAGGCAAAACAGCCGTCATCATCTTCCCCATATGGCCACTCCTTTAAATAAGAGTTGACTTCTTTTAACTCCTTTGCTTCTACTTGCAGCACTTGCCTAAAAAGGGATTGTCTTTTGGTTAATGAAGCCTTTTGTTTGGTTCCTGTCCTTATTCTGAACCACAAAAAAGAGACTCCCAAGTAAGAGGACCATGGTGCTAGTCAGTTCCCTCCCGTCAGCCCCGTGGCACTGCAAAGCTTAACCCATACACTCTTTCAAACACCTGGCTACATGGTGTTTCAATGGTGCAGTAAATCCAGCTCCAGCATTCGCAGGACCTGCTGGGAAACACAAGGGCCAACCAAGAGAAGGCCCTGCCGGTCTGCTGCAAACTGTACACTGTGTGATGCCACACGAGACCTGTCTGGCAGGCATGACACTAGACCACGCATTATCAGGCTTCAGCTGGCACAGAAGTACAAGGCGAGCATAAACTCACGTTTACTGATGGGCTTGAATGCTTGTTCACCACAGACTAGCTGTGTGGCATGTGCTTTCGTGCAGCGCTGTAACTTGGTGAGAACAGTCTGCATACCATGGTGTTACAATCTTAGAAGGAAGAAATACAATGCAAACAAAAGAAGTTGAAGCAGAGGCAATCTTCCCTGCTTAGCAGGCAATTCCTTATGCCTGGTTTCTTTACTGCATCCCCCTCTTCTTCTGTGACTGTTTATTTTCCTGCTGCTCCGAGGCAGCCCACAATGGGATGCCTGCTGCCAAAGGGTAGCTGCATTTCTTCAACATCAGATCCAGCTACCAAGCTCAGCCCATCATCGGAGAGAAGTGCACAAGCAGCCTGGGGCAGTGGGTTGCAGGGCACTTGTTATGGTGGATCATGCTGTCAGCTGCTCTCCAGAGAGACACTGAGCCTTTGAATTGCCTTTTCACACCCCAGTATCCCAAATAAATGTGAGGATATAATCTTACCTTGTGATCATGGACAAGAGCTTGAGGGAGGCAGATTTTACTGTGACCTACTTCCCTAAAGCAAGACAAGAAGGAGAATTTTGCTCTGGCTTAGGAAAAAGGCAGCATTTGCTGTCAGTGCCTGTTTATGTGGGCTCACATTCTCAAGCAGGGAAAGCAGAGGGTAGTTATTTGCAGAGGAAGACTTCTGCTGGTTTCCCCATTTGCTTAGCCCTGTTGCACAAGCAGCCCTTCAAGCCTACCTACCAAAGTAAGCTGTACCCTCATCAGCTGTTGTTTGACACAACCACCATCACAGTGCTGCAAACCAGCGACACTCAGCCTGAGTTTCAGAAGATACACCAAGGATATGGGAGGAGAAGAGCTGGCTTCCTTGGCTGCCTTTATGTAACTGATGGACAAAAAGGGAGCCTCTTAATCATATGCATGTCTCAGAAATAGGCTCGAGTAATTTGGAATCCTTGTTAGCAAGTAACAGATGAGTTTCAGAGAGTACAAACTTAATTTATGGTGTAATGTTATTGAAATACAACTGAAGTATAAACTTGAATTTAAAAGGAAGAACAAAAATCTCCATCTTGTCTGAGTAAAATAACCTTCAAATTTTATTATTTTCTAATATGTAATCTTAATAAATTCAGATTATTAAAATATAGAGGCAAATGCCTGTTCACAGGATTCAAGGCATTCTTCCTCCTTATGTAGTGGGTGGTTACTCCAATTTCTGGTCCTGAACTCTGCCTTCCCTTCAAGCAACTTAGTACGATTTGGAGCTTTTCTATTTGGACACAGAAACTGTTTTGATCAAACTGGAGTCTGATATGTGACAAATAGTGTCTGTCTCTTCCTCTGCAGCTTGTCAGTTTTCCTAGCTTGAAGAAACTCTGGGTCTTGTCTGGTGCTGGGGACATCCCCAACACATTCAGCAACTTAGTCCAGACTCTGACCATTCATTTTTTCTCTTGATATAACAGAAGAACTGAGGTCAGCGCTGGCCCCTCTTCCATATAGGCAAGAGATGGTGCAGAAACACTGAAAGAGGAATCCCTTTCCTGTGTTGTCAGGGCACATGTTTTTATTATATGCTTCTGGCTACTTTTCTAAATCCTGTTTTCTCTTTTTACAGCCTTGTTAGGAATTGCTTTGAGAAACCCCATGAAGAACCAGACTCTGCTCCCAGGTCCCATATAAGGGATGTAAACATGGGCCAGTCCCCCATGGAAGGCAGGATCCTGCAGATTCCTTTGTCAGGCTGCAGCACCATACAAGGACGTACAGCTGACCCCAAATTTTACTGCTCATACTTCAGCTGACTCAATATAATTGAACTGGTCTTTTCAAAAGAGTATATATTGATCAATGAGTGAATTAAACTATTGAATTCTGGCGCCCTGACCCCTCCAAGGTACAGCCTCTGAACCATTACACTTTTAATCATACTTTGCTCAGCTACATGTAGGAGTTCATGCTGGCGTTTGCCATGCTTAGGAACCTACTCTGGAGTGACGTATTTTGATTACTGTAGCAAGATGTAGCTACTTGCTTGTTTCTGACTAATACATTTCATGAATCTTTCCTGCTGCTAATAAACTTAGTGCTGTTTAATTATTGAGACATCTCATAAAAATGTTTTTTGAGAGGAAGACAAATTTTATGTTCTGGCTAAATAATTAAACATTATGCAAATGTTCGCAACTCCAGCATTCTGGTTATGCAAAACAATACTTGGATGATGGCCTTGTTTGCACAGTGAGTTAGTGTAGCTGGGTTGTAATTAGCAGCAGATATGGCATTACTGTGATTTGAAAATATAAACAGGTTCTGATGAAACAGGACAAGCACAGAGGTAAGGCTGAGGGCCATAATCTGTGAAGGAGAAGGTGGAATGTTTTCCTCCAAGAATGACCTGTCATCTCAGTTGTACTCCCTGGAGGGCAAGGCCAGCCCTAGGCTCATCCTCCTGCAGCAACTTCATCGAAATGCAGAGAGAAAAGCTAGGGCTGTGGGCTGTGACACAGCCTATAGCATGGAAGAGATTAGAAGGAAAGCCACTGGTTTCCATGCAGGTCCACTTCACCATCAGTACATGTGCCATAACTCTATAATCCAGTTTTAATCACCTTAAAAAACAAAAGTCTCTGCATGTGTCAGCCTTGTAATTTGTTACAGATCTATTTCTCTGAGGACAGGAATAATGGTAATAGCATGCATGATGTGCAATAGTAATACAGCTATTGCAGTTATCAAACTTGTCATCACAGACAGGTTACAAACTGCAGAAAAAGTTTATTAATTGCTCAGTGTGCTCTGGCTGACGGTGGTACTTAACTTTGATTGGTGTCTGCTCCTGACCCCCATCACATTCACTCTCATTACCTGTGCATTTGGTAGGTGGAATTAGCATTTGCCCACACAGTTGCGCAGCACACAGAATCACGCCAGGAGCTGTCATTCTGAAAAGCACTTTTTGGGAATAAAAAATATATATCAACACATTGCTCTTAAACTATTGGTTTCTCTTTGTGTGCAGAGTAATCTGCATGCAATTGAGATGAGGCTGAACACCTATTTTGCATGTAGAGATGGGAACTTAAAGCTTCTTGCAAATCTGTGAAGAAAGAAATGCATTGCTTCGATTAAAAATGTATGTCCTTGGTGTCCTTCCTAGGGGACAGAGCTGTCTGACAGTCCTAAAGCTCTTATGTTATTACTGTCATTTTTGTTGCCTGTTGGAGCTGCAGCAGTGCCTAGTTTTTTTGCTACTTACATGTCATTCCAGATACTTGGGTAGGGCTCCTGTCTGACTGAGGTTCGTTTTTCTTTTTCCCAAAACCTTCATCTAAAAAGTCCTAAGATGCAGGAAATTGCACTTATTATTTCTAAATGCCATGAAGAATGCTTCTGTCCTGTCTATGTTTTCCTTGCCATCTACTATCCGCCTACTGCTGCTTGGATAGCTATAGGATTGCTTTGCTGGGGGGAGGAGATGAGATTCTAAATTGGCAGAAAGGTAACACTCAAATGAAAGAAACACCACTAAAGCCTTTAAGGCTGGTCAGAGTGACTTAATACAGCCTGGATCCCTGCTGCGATAGGACAAAGCATGAGATCTTTTCATTACACCAGAGCAACAGCTCTGGTAGTTTAAATGGAGAGTGGCCTTGATAATTATTTTCAGTGCTGCAGAGTTCACATGATAACAGGGATTGTCTTAATACTTGATGTGTCTTGGAGGGATACAAGTTACGGTTGATGATATGTACTATGAGTAACCTGAGCAAGGAGGTCTAAAGATATCATTCTCTTATTTCTTCTCTCCTCCTCCCTGCCCCAAAATCAGCTGCTGGCAGAATCAGTTTGGCACATACCTTAGGTTCAAGTGACAGCTCTGATCCTCCCTGGACTGGATTTGAGGCAGCTCGTCCATGACCCTGCTGTGGACATGCACAGTGAATATACTTCTTTGGGTAAAGTTTAAACTGGACAGGTTGAAGGGGAGACCAAACCCCCCCCCCCCCAATGATGAGGGTTGAACTTAGGATTTGAACTTTTTACCTATATCAGATACAATGGAGCTGGACATGATTAGAAGAATACAAGTTTCAGGGTCATTCTTTGTCAAGGTGCTCATGGTCTCTTCCTTACTTCATCCCAGTGTAAATGGGTTTAACCATTTCTGGCTGTTCTTCACAATATTGGTACAGGATTATGAAAGCAAAGCATGCAGGTAAGATAGGCAGGTGGCATGGGATCAAAGCAAAAGGTGGGGTAAGGACCAAGGGATATGCTGACTCAAGTGTTGGTAGGCCACAGACAATGACTGCAGTTAGTGCAAATGTTCACCCAGCCATTGTCTCAAGCATCAAGTTCCACATATAGTTTGTCTGGGAATCAGTCTGCCAAGAATGAATGCAGAGGGTTATACAGTTAGCGTTATTCATGGAGAAGAAGCCTGCTCCACCGTTGTAAACAACTCCACCTATTGACTTGTTGCTACCAACACCAGCATCCATCTTTTGGTGGGAGAATAAATTTTCAGCCCCTCGTTCACGGTGTCTCTAATGGCAGAAAACATGCACCAAGTTAATCAATTACTGTTTCTCTTTCTACAAAGGAAGATGTCAGATTGGTGTAAGAGAGCACAGGATGCTTTTCTTCAGCTCCTCCATCTGTAGGCCCCCGTCATAGCACAGGTCTTTGCAGGTTGTTGACTCCTATTAGAAACAGAGCATAAAGCAAAGGAGTGTGTCAGCAATTGCTTTATTCCAGTTTGATCTGCATAGGATGTCCAGATATGACCTTCAGTAAGCTGTGGTAGAAAAAGGAGAGGACACCCATTGACGAGACATCTCCTAGGTGATACGGTAAGAGTAAGAGCGAGCTACTTGCCTCAAGAGTTGAGTTTTAGCCAGTAGCATGGTGCCTGGTTTTCACTCTCTACCATCTGGTCCTCACAAAGTGGATTCAGCCATGCCCAGTGCAACCCTACCTTTCAGTGGGAAGGAGGATTGATGATGAAGAGCCCAGCTGGGCTATGCAAGAAGAGAAATGAGACAAAGAAAATGGAGCAAACACTAACGTGCAGCCAGCCCACTCTTTAGCATGGTAGCCTGTGCCAGAAGTCTGAGTATAAAGTTTTAGTCTGTTTCTTGGCAGTCAGAAATTTAGATTTGCATTGGGTTTGCAAATTTCAGCTCAGGTTTTACAAATCTCCATGCCTTTGGAGAATGTGCTAGAGTCTTAACTGCATTCTGCTCAAGTGGGTATTTGGGCATTTGTAGCCTATGGACCTAGAAAATCTGAATAGTTTGCAGCAATTCTGCATATAGTTATACAGGAGTCAGACTCTCTTAAAGATTCACCTGCCAATGAGACAGTGTGTCAGATTTTGAGAGACATTTCCTTCTAAAACATCTTAGGTTTTGCCTACATGTTGGACACCTCCAACCTGATCTAGTGGGAGGTGTCCCTGCCTATGGCAGGGGGTTGGACCTGGATGATCCTTGAGGTCCCTTCCAACCTAAACCATTCTATGATTCTATGATTCTACATAAGCTGACTTGAATTATTTTCTTGTGCTGTCTGAACCTGTAGCTACTTTTGCTAGGGAGGAGTACTTTCAGAAACATATACTCACTAAGGATCTGATTCAGACTGCAGCTTCCCTGCTGTCAGTGGACTGACTTCAAGTTACTTGAAGGTAAGTGAAAGGGGACATCATCTCAGTGTATTTTGCTTACAGTGAAGATGTCCAGTTCATGAAGTCTAGTTTTCAACTACTGTGAAGCAGCCACATGGAAAATGAACCGGCAATCAAAATCCTTAATTCATAACATGATTTCCTTGGACTGTCTCCTCAGTAGTTAAACATATCTGGCTGTTTTTCACTCAGGCATCAAATCTCAGCTACCATCAGCAACACTGGCACAATATGAACTTCACAGTTTCCAGGTTTATGTTTATGTAATAGTAGGAAGCCTCTGCCTTCAGAAGGAGATGAATAAATGTAAATGTTCATCACCTCTGAGCATATGGCAGAGGCATTTGTGGCTCAGACAGAACCTCCACAGTGAGTGAAATGATGTGTGGGCAAAGGTAGAGAAACACGAGTTTGGAGATTCAGCTCTGCTCCTATCTCTTTGAGAAACTTCATAGACAGATTAGCTGCTCTCTATCACCTCCGTTTTTATCTTGTTAAAGTAGACCAACAATTCACCCACTAGGAAGGATGGCACCGTCAAATCTGACTTCTAAGTGAGACATAGCTGTGTGCTGAAAAGTGGTATCAAGCATGTAACAGAATCACTGAATCACAGAATGTTAGAGGTTGGAAGGGACCTCCAGAGATCACTGAAGCCAACACCCCTGGCAAAGCAGGATAACCTAGGGCAGGCCACACTGGAATGCATCCAGGCAGGTTCTGAAAGCCTCCAGTGAAGGAGACTCCATAACTTCTCTGGGCAGACTGTGTCAGTGCCCCATCACCCTCACTGTAAAAGAGTGTCTCCTCATGTTGAGGTGGACTCTTCTGTGTTCTAGCTTGTACCTGCTGTTCCTTGCACAGAATCACAGAATATATCTGGTTGGAAGAGACCTTGAAGATCATCCAGTCCAACCTTTGACACAGCTCTGAAGGGTAAACACTAAACCATGTCCCTAAGCACCAGGTTTACATGCTGCTTGAACTGCCCCAGGGATGACAACTCCACCACTGCCCTGGGCAGACCATTCCAATGTTTGATAACCCTTTCAGTGAATAAATATTTCCTAATGTCCAGCCTAAATCTCCCCTGGTGCAGCTTGTAGCCATATCCTCCAGTGCTGTCACTTGTCAACAAGGAGAAAAGGCTGGCCCCCTCTTTGCTCCAACCTCCCTTCAGGTAGTTGTAGAGCACAGTAAGGTCTCCCTTCATCCTCCTTTTCTCTAGACTGAACAATCCCAGCCCCCTCAGATGCTCCTTGCAGTTCATGTGCTCCAGGCCCTTCAGAAGCCTCATTGCCCTATCACTGGGCAGCACCACTGAAAAGAGAATATAACCTTCATCTTCACACTCAGCCATGAGATACTTATAGACATTGGTAAGATCCTCTCTTGGCCTTCTCTTCTCATGACAAAACACACCCAGTTCTCTCAGTCTTTCTTCATAGGACAGATGCTCAAGTCCTGCAATCATCTATTTCATAATGTACTCATAGTAAAGGCAGAATAGAGCTTACCTAAATGTGGCAATTTTTGGCTACTAAGAATCTACCATAATATTTTAATGTAATTGTCTACATGCATTTAATAGGTGCTACACAAGCCACATGTGAATACACAAACTGTACATCTGTAAGCTTTGTGTATGTACTAAGTTTATAATACCATAAACCAAAAACTCTCTTTTGTAAACTAGCTCATGGAGCTTGTGGAGCATTCGTTAGTTTCATTTAACATCTGTAAAATTGTACTAAGATCTGAATTTCTGTAAGTATCAAACCTGTCTGTGAGACAGGAAAACCTTCTGTATTGTTATATATTGTTACTATTTTTCCTTTCTTTCCCTTCCCATCTTGTCTGATTCTGCCCTACCACGGTGCCAGGTGAGGGCCTCAAGTCTTCCCAGTACTGCACCATGACTTGAAGCTCAGCTCCTCAAGACACTAGGTGCTTGAAGGCAGTTGAAGGGGAGCTTGCTTTTTGTTTCACCAGCCCTGTGTTGCAGGGATGACTTGTGACCTTAAGCAGGAGGCAGCTTGGGGCACAGACCGGTCACAGAGGCAATAGGCAGTTCTTGGCAATCCTTCCCTGATACACACTGGATGTGTTTCCGCCCCCTCTTTATTTTCATTGTTGACATGGAAGTGCAGCAAAGGCCCAGCAGAAATACAGCTTCACTGGGTGGGGTGCTTGGATAAACGACTCAGTCATGAAAGGCTTAGAGTTGAAAAAAAACAAAACTGACATGAAATAGAGGTGGAAGCACTGACAGTCCAAAGTTGTTTGCTCTGTTAAAATACAAGGTTAGTGGCAGGATGGGAATAAATCCTGTCTCTGAGAGAGGATTCAATTTTCAGTCGGGAGTCATAGGCAATTTTCGGATGGCTATTTTTCAGCTGAGCAACTTGTTAAGATGTTTGCTGCCACTGCCAAGCATCTCTTCCTTTTTTATATCTTTCCAATTGCTAGGAAAAGCCAGAACATGAACACAGTGAAATGCAAGAACAACAATGCTACTATGCTCCTGGATGAGTTGGGAAAAGTGCCTGGATAAGACCATTTTCATATCTGATGAATGGTAACCAGTGTGCAGACCTATCAAAGCTGGCTGCTCAGGTGTGCTGGAACAGTCACTGCAGCATATATGAAATTGCAGCAGGCCTGGAGCATCTTTTGCCACTTTGTCTTTACTCTGACATTTCATGCTGGGAATTTTTTGCTAAAATATTACCTATATCTTCCCTCTGTAGAAATATGATTATGCATTTCTCTCTGGTGTTGTTTTTTTTTATTTTATTTTATTTCCTTTATTTTCCCCTCCCTCCTCCTCCTTCCCCCCCACCTGCCCCCCGCTGGTATAGAATTGCAAGCTCCTTGGTCTTTTATTTTTTTCTTTTCTCTTTTTTCCTTTTCAGTAATCAAAGCTGAAACAGCAAGGATTTAAACTTTCCATATTTAAAAAACAATTTATCTCCTCAAGTCTCCCCCATAATGGTTGTTATAGCATTTGTATGTTCACATTTGCATTTAAACTTAAGCAAAGTGTTTTGAAGTGCTTAATTTTCTCCAGTTTCAAATGGATACCCCAGTTGAACAGCAGTGGCTGCAGAATATAAGAATAACTCAGCAGGAAGAATTCAGAATTAAGTATTGTTCAGGCCTAAAAAGGAGCTGCCATGCTCTCCAGAAGTGACATTTTAGTATGTTAGCCCAACATCCCCAACTCTTTTCCTCTGGCAGCTTCAGCACCATGTGCTTCTTCCATAGTCCAAGCCAACAGGCATTTGATTATTGCTGTGGTAGGTCAGATGAGGATAATGTTGAATTATTTTTTTTCTGTCTTGAACTTTACCTTCTTTCTCAGGAAGCTAATTTCAGGGCAAGATGTCAGAGGGATTGAGAAACAATTGCATTACACTTATTCTATTGTTTGTGGAAGTTAATAATTAGATGCCACCAAGGTCCAGTCAGCAAACCTTCCTAATACAAACGTTCAATCAGTGAAAGAAAAGAAAGCAGGAATGATCAGGCACTCCTCATGAAATAACTGCCATTAAACTCCTCTTGTAGCAGTTTTTTTATCCCCAGCAGATGACACTTTCCTGATAAGAGGACTTTTATGTGAAAATGTCTCCATTTTTTTTTTCTGGCATGGAAAAGCAAAAATTTATATCCCTAAGCAACACTAATCTGTAAAGGCAAACAATAGTGGCTCTAATGTTTTTAGCGTGTTGGTATCGCTACGAAAAATTCTGCCATGGATGCATGTATGTGCATGAAGATATGCACTGACTGTTGTTTGAATGTTATTGTTTTGTATTTCATTTGTGTTTCATTACAAAACCCACTTCATTCCACTTCTTTGTAAAAAGGAAGATTGAAACACACATTTATATAATAAATCCTCACCACTCAAGGAACAAAATCACAGAACAGCCTAGATGTCAAGACCCTGCAAACATCTCCTGAGCTTCTTTTTTGTGCTCTGAGTTGCCACTAGCTCACCTTCGCAAACTTTGACAAAGTCAGCAAAATCACTAATGGAGCAGGTACCCAAATGTGTAGAAATACTAAAATATGTTTAACAGTTGGGCAAAAAATGTAACGTATGGAGACTTGTTAAATGTCATTCTTCAGGCAGAAGTTAACTAGTTAAGACTTTTCCATGGTATCTAAATTTCTAGTGGAGAACTACTTCACTAGTATCTAACATAAGAGCCTTAACTGAGAATAAAAATGTGTACTATAAGCTTAATCTAAATCAGTGGGAAGGGGAAAGGGGAAACAACCAAGTTAATGAAAAGGACTGAACACTGCTAACCATTTCTCACTGCTCTCAAGAGCATGGTAAGAACACATCTCTTGTGAGGCAGAGTGAATCGTATCCAAAGCTGAGGGTGTTATTACACATAAAATTCTTGGAACACATGAAACAAATCAGTGAAGATAGGGGAGGGGGTTACTTACAGAACAGAAATGTTAGAACCCTGAATAATGAACTCACAGAGTAAAGCTGCCACTGACTTTCACTGGTTGTACAGCTCTAAAGTAACAACTCTCTGGAGGAAAGTTCACACCTCCAAAGCTGTACTCATTTAACAGCCTCTTGGGCAGCACGCATGCTTTTGCAACTTGAACACCCACCCCGAGTCACATTTGTGAACAGTACAATAGACAGAGACTTCATTTAACTGGTGCAAAGTGACAAGCTGCTCTTTAATAAACCAGTTCTTGATACGACACTACACAATTAACACAGTGAGAACTCAAATGGTAAAATAACTGCTTGTCACTGGTGAACAAGCCCATCACGCAGGGCACCAATATCAATATATGTAATTTCCTTAGCAAGGACAGGCAGTTAGAGAAAGCTGCTTAAGTCAACTTCCTCTCACAATATAGATGCCTCATCACACAGCAAGGCTTGACCCTCAAGTGACCAGCCAGCCACGTTCGGGATACATCTCCGTAACTGACCACAGGACAACAACTAACCCAAATGTTGCGGGCCTTATGCTTTTCTTGGGACTCTTCCTGACCACTAACCCCGCTAAAACAGTCTAAAATGAGAACACAGTAGGGATATAACAGAAATACCTAAGCCTACAGCCCGACTACCATCGCAGCCACTGAATGAGATCTCGCGAGAGCAAGCTAGTTATTGAGCGGCAGAAAAGAGCTACAGGTCGCTCAGCCAATGAACGGCGCTCTCTGGTGTGACTCCCATTGGCTGCCGGCATGGACGGTACGAGACCGGTGGGCGGGGTTTCCTCGCCGGTGGGCGGGGCGAGACGCAGTTGCCGCTCCATGGCGCTCGAGGAGGGGGGCGGTTGCTTGAGCCTGGTGCGTGGCTGACGAGAGAAGGGAGGGGGGAGTGAGGGCGGGCGAGGGGAGCGAGAGCCGCCCCGGCGCGAGCCGACACAGTCGCTCGCCGCTGCTCCTGACGCCTGCGTCCCGCGGCTCCCCCTGCCGGAGCGCAGCGCACAGGTGAGGATAACAGCAGCGGTCAGCGGGTCCCACGCATACTACGAGCCTCGGGCCCCTGCTACCGCCTTCGAGTCCGACTTGGAGCCGGCACCTGGGTTGGGCACAGCTGCAGCCGACTCTGATTTTTAGGGAGCTAGGGACGGACGTCACCCCGCACCCTCTGGACGGGGTGTCCAGTGGAGGTGCTTCCTCTCCTAGCGCCACGGAGTCCCTGCGGTGTCGCCGGACAGAGGGGAGGTGGGAGGCTGGGGACCGTCCTGCTTCCGCCTCTGCACGAATGTACCCTTCTGCGCTCGCATGCACCTGCATGGTGTTGGCGTAGGGAGCGCTTACAGCTCTTTGGTCGGACTTGCTGCTGCTCCCTCCCTTCTCCCTGGGGGTGCCCGCGGGGTGTGTGGAGGGCGGTGCTGCGCCCTCTCCTTCTCTGGCCGGAGCGCCTGAGGAAGACCCTTCCTCCTTATTCTCCCTGGATGCCGGGAGCCCGAAGGGGATTCTGCGGAGTTTGCAGTTTTCTGTCCTTCTCCTTCACCCCACAACCTCGCTTCGATGCACCGGGCGCCGCGCAGTTCTCTGGACCGACGCTCTCCCTCCTTTCCCATCTCCGTCAGCTCTCGCCCTCTGCCGCCCGGCAGAACTGGCAGCGGTCGGTGCGTATCTCCCCGCCTGATTTTTCGCTTCCCCGACTAAACAGCCACGGCCAGGGCTGAGAGACACCGGGCAAGGTCCCAACTAACTCGGGAGACGTTTTCGGCGGAGGCAGCAGATTCCCCCCTCCCCGGGATTGAGGGACTCGGCTGAGAAATGGCAGGGCGCCGGCGACCCTGAGGTAACCGCCGTTAACGGTGGCGGGTGACGGCTCGCGGCGCGCAGTTGGGAGCGAGGGCGCCCGCGTCACCCCCCGCGGCCAGTCGCGCGCGGCGGGGCTTGCTGAGGCGTTTACGTGCAAGTAAGATGGAAAAGCCCCAGTTTAGCCAATCTCCGCCTTTTCCTTCTTTTTGTCTTTTAATCGGGGACCGTTCTCCGACACCTTGAAGAACAATCTTGTAAGTGCAGCACTGCTGCCGCGATAGATGGTTTTGCACCTCCCAGCAGGATGGGCTCTGGGCTCATCCTCTCAGAAGTCTGGCACACTTCAGACTTCCATCCTGCACCAGGTAACCCTTCAGCAACTAGGTAAAGAGCCTCTGCAGCGGCATTAAAGTGTATCACTTTTTATGGTTTGCAGTGGAAAAGTGCTTTGTATATATTGTGGGAGTGTCTAGATGCATGCATAAACTTCATTTATTTAACCAGTGATTCACTAGGGTGCTGCTCTGTACCGGAGGAGTCGGGTACGCTTGGTACGCACGGCCTTCAGCATCGAGTAGGGTCATTTCTGTCAGTCTGCAGTGGGAAAGGTTCAGGTCATAATGGTGCTTGAAAATTTCATAGGTTTCATCTGCCTAGCTATATACCCTCCCTTAACGTTGGCTCAAATTGGATTGCACCTCAGTGAAATGTGTTTAGTTTGCCTTGTGGATTATTGAACAATCATAAACTGACCACCTGGCGGTTAAATAATTTATGTACCATCCACACATGAGTTTCTGCTGGTTTAACTATATGCATTTTTAAAAGATAGAATGCTTCTGGTTCATGTATGGCCCTGATGTATGCAGTTCAATATAGTGAAATGCTTGAATAGTCATTGAAGTACTGCTGAGCTGTATCTGAGTTGCCAGTGCCTGTGCTAAGAGGAGTGCTTACAACACCAGAAGAGAAGGGTAAAAGCAGAACCAGCCAACACAAAATCATGATAATTATTAATTTGACATAATGTTGTGCATACTCACTGCTAATTGAATCATGTTGCTACTAGTTTTTAAATTTATTTTTAAAAAATCAGGCTGTATTTTTTGTGGATTCAAATAGCACAGTGAGAAGCCTTGATTACAACATCTTGATTTTATTGCAACATCTGTAAAAATGGTGCCCACGTTTTCTAGCGAGGCAGGTGATTCACTGTGCTTGCATTATCAGGTGATATTTTTATTCTCCTGATTGCCCTCTCTTATTTGCATGTCGGACCAGCTGTCTGTTGCCCCCACTGGGATAATCTGTCTGGTTTACAGACTGGTCTCCTTAATGCACACTTGAGGTGCTCCAGAGAGATATGACTGCTGCTGAAATAACTGTGGAGTTAGATTATGATTTAGACATCCTTGCTTCAGAGACACTTTAGCCATGTTAAACTGTTGGTGTCATTGAGGTTATTGGCATTTTAGTCACTTATTCTGATAGTCTGTCAGTCAGCTGAACTTCCTAAATTCGTGTAGACAGGCCTTTAAAAAACGCTGGCATTTTTAGGTCTTTAGCTCTCTTTGCAATTATATTTCACCCAGACTTTTTATTTTCTCACCTAATTGCTGCAAACTCTTCTGGCTTTTATTTTGTCCACCTCTGATTCAGAGTGCTGATGCTGGTGGTATTTCCTTGCATGCTCTTCTGTGTGTGCTTTTTATAGGTCTTTCATTTGCCATTATCTTTAATTATTTTGAATCTGGGTTTCTCATGAGGCTTTTTGCATTTTTTTTTAGTTCTATACTCATTTTGTTTTGTACTTAATTTTACCATCTATTTTGCTTCCTGTGTACTTGCATTTCTTTCCTTCCTCATAGGTACAATGTAATTTCCGAGTTAATGTTTAAAGACACAAACCTATCTGTGCATAAAGTTCCTCAAAACAAAGCACATTATTAGCATTGCATGTGAGGTAATAATAGTCTGAAGGTGAGCACTTTCTGTAACTTGGATGTCACAATAAAAATTTGGATACCGGAGTGCGTAGTTCTGCAAGTCTGTTGTTCATTTCCATTAGTTTGTTAACCTTGCCTGTTGGTTGTGTCTTGTTTTGCAAGCTCTTTGGTGAAGGTAGCGTGTGTGCGATACAAGCTTAGGAAGAATAGTTCAGATTTGACTGGAATCTCTTGCTACCATAATAATTTAAATTCCCCCCTCCCATTATTCTAAAATGCACTTGGGCAAGAGAGTGATAGATTTCTTCCAAGAAAAATTCAAAGCAGGTTATTTATTTTTGGGTAGCATATTTGTATCAGATGCAGTTTATAGTGAGGAAAAACTGACAATGAGTTGAAGAGAGTTAATGTTAAGGGAGCTACTGTAAAGGATCCTTTAGCATTTCAAGAACAAATCTATCTCTGCTCTCATCTTTTTAAAATTGGTTAATTTATTTCCCTATGCTCTTTGTCTGGTTCAGTTAGGACAGTGTCATTAGATGCTGGCTTTATTTGGTCAGTTGAGTATTTCCAAATCCCAGGATGTGGAACCTTCCTCTGAGCTAAAAGTGAGTTGTAGTTAATTTCTGTGCTTTGCCTGTGTGTCTGTATGGCAGAGATAGGGGAGTGATATAGTTGTATCATGGTATTTTTGGGGCCTTTTGGATTGTTGCCAGTTAATACAGACTGAACAGTCTGTTTAACTGCATGTTGGACTGTACCCTATGCTTTAGCTACTAGTAATCTGGGAAAAAAATGATTGTGAATGGATCAAACAGTCTTGCACTGAGCAGGGAAGGATGAGGGATATAGGTTTGTAAAAAGCATTTAAAGCTTGGATCTCTTGGTTTGCTGGGGCAGGTCTGCTCTTGTGGTTATGTTAGGCCTCACTGATTTCACAGGGGTTTTGTCAAAGCAAGTACTTTGGAGTGGGGCCTTGACCTTCTGGATTCCTGAAAACAGCTCTTGTATCACTTCATCACCTTCCAGAGTGACATGTGATCTTGCCTTCAGTTTATAGTAAAATGGTAGTGTTAATGATGTATATATTTGTCCTTTAAAGACCAAATTAATTTGAAGTATATCTCCTCCAGATAGAAGCAGCCTTAACAGAAAAAGGACAAATTAATCTAACAAGTTTTATTCTCTGAGCCAAGGCTAAGGCAGTGTGAGGGAGGTGCCTGTGAGCCACAGTAATGAGCATATCATAGTTTTTCTTTACTGTATTTTGGTATATGAGTTACTCTTGTAAATATTTTTGGCATAATCTGATAAAATTCTGTTTTCTTTAAACAGGATTAGAAGAATAAAGAGAAGTTTAATTTACAAGAGCTGTGAAGAAGCTTTTTCAACAGTTTGAAATGGATTGATTTATTTTGCCTCTGATATGTGAGATCTACATTTCGTGTCACTATTTGCCATCTGCTGCTAATGGACTTCATCTGAGCAAGCCCAACAGATAGGTCATCATCGCTAATAAAACATAAACAAGTGTGATGCTGAAATGAGATGAGGCTCCGAAATGGAACTGTAGCCACCGTGTTAGTTTTCATCACTACTTTCCTCAGTTTGTCCTGGTATACTGCATGGCAAAATGGGAAGGGTAAGTAAAAGGCTCCAAAGCAAGATTAACCTTCAAGTGGCCGTATGGCAATGTAAATTGCTTGTGAATTAGATCAGCTACATATTACCTTGTTGCAGAATAAACACCTGCTAGTAGATTCAGGGAAAATAGCTTGGTGTGATCCTGATTTTAGGAAGAAAAAAATTGTACCTGAAGTAAAACAAATGCTGCTGTTGGGAAGAAGAGGCTGGTTCAGGCTGAATAGTTATGTGGTTTGTTTTTTACTTTCTTCATAGTTGTTGGAAAAACTTATGGTCTCTCACTGTTGTGGTGGCTTTTTGGGCATTTTTTTCCTTATTGTTGTGGTTTGGGGAATTTTTTTTCACTTGTTTGGGTTTTTTTTATTTTCCTCCATGCAACATATGACCAATGGACCCAGCTGTACTATGTTATTTTTGGTTTTGCTTGCTGTCTTGCCTGATGATTCAGTGATGGCAGTGGCAAACTGCCAATCAACATTGTTGAAAGACTTTTCCTGCTGTCTTTGAATGAAATGTAAAATATTTCTTGTCAAGAGTATGATATAAGTAACATGAACAAATTGACAAGGTAATGGGAAATGCATCTATTATAATAACAAGCAATCTCATTAAATTATCAAGTAACTATTGTGTGCAGTAGACTTTTACCTTGTTATTTGTCTTTGATCTTGTTGCACTCTGTGAAAAATGGAAAATTCTTTTTTTTTTCTGAGGGTCAGGACTTCTTACTGCAAGTAAGATGTTTCCCTTTTGTCCTTCAGTTGTTCAACAGTGGTTTCTAGAAAAAAGGCTGGGGGCTTTGTTACGGGATCCTTCTTTTTCTTTCTTTTTTTTTTTTAAGTGCCTCATCTCCTCAGCTCTTTAAAAGTAGTAGACCATATCCTTCAAAGATCAAGTAGTTTAAAAACACATGTTTTGTCCTAAGTGAGATCGGTGCATGGTTTATTCTGAATATTCTGCTGGTAATACTACATTCAGTTGTGTCTCAAGCACAGTAAGAGAAAGCTGAGATTTTTCCAGCAGTACTGTCTGTTGTAGCACATCCAATTTCTGACCCTCATTTGAGTATAAAAGAAGCAGATGAGTTCTGTGACGTATTGAATTTGTATACTTTTTTCCCCATTGGTCACTTGTTGGGGAAGCAGATAGTTTCTGGTGTGATCTCTGCTGTAGCTGTTGGTTGGTAGGCTAGCTTTCTGAACATTAGCAGCAGAAAAAGTGTCAGATACTCAAAGTTGGGGTAAGAAATTTTAATGGGTCGACAAAAGCGTAGATGTGCCAAAGACTGACAAGAAAAGGATATTTGAATAGCACTGTAAGTATTTTTTTTTTCATTTTTGGCTAATGCCATATTCTCAAGTTAGATTTTATGTTATTGATTCATTTCTTGCTGAAGAACCTCACAAAAATTTTGCTTTTACTTCAGCAAAATATATTCTTTCTCATGCATGTTTTTTTTTTAATTTTCTAATGATTTCCAAACTTTTTTTGTCGAAGTGTAACACAAAGAAAAATCTCCATTAAAAGAAGCTGACAAAAATATGCTCTTTGGAGAGTACTAGTATAAATAACAGTGACAATTTAAGCTTTTGTTGGTCAGACTGCTCTTTTTTTTTTTTTTTTTTTTTTTCCTTCATTTGAATGCTTCAGATCAATACTTTTTAAAAGTTGGTTTAAAAGTTCCGCATTTATTTTATTCCAGATATTGCTGTTGAGCACTAAGATGGTAATTTGTTAAATAAAAATCAGTGTAATGACATCGCTAATCACGATTACAAAACTATAGTTTAGATAATTTACTCTTAAGGCATTGCTTGAGAAGAAATTTATATATGGAATATTGCTTTTTTAAATCATATGTTTAGCATTTTAGTAATTTACACAGGTTAGACTTGCGTTCATCTATTACCACATTTTCAATCAGTGACATTTCTCCATCAGTGGAAGAGGTTGAGAAACTGATTATATGTATTTATTAAGAAATATATTTTCAAGATTGATTTAACTTTATTTAGTAAGCCTTGCAGGATGGTATCTATACTTGTTGATAACATTTTCATTACTAATTATTACGTCACTCTGTTAGAAGTGAGTATAGCGTTTATTGTTCCCATTCACTGAAAGGCTGTGTGATGTCATGGTCTCTGGTTGTCATCTTTCATTATTAGATTTATGTGGCATGCTTTAGATTCCTGTAGATATTTGTCAGTCTTTGGACAGCAAAGTAAATCTATGTTTGGAAAGCATTGTTTACATTGTTTAAAAGAAAAAGTAAACTCTGAGATTTCTAGCTTCTCAGTGATAACTAAACCATTTTTTTTTTATTTTAAAGCAGAAACATAGTGCCTTGTTTCTAACAACCCTAATCCAGTCTTTAAGTGATCAATTTTAATTGGGGAACTAAGATATTGGATAATTGTCACTTAAAATACAAAATAATTTGTAGAATACCAATAAGACTGTGACATGGTGATGCTTTTGTATATCTGTCTTCCTTTAGTAAATATACCTAGTCCTAGCCTGTGTAGGGACTTCAAGGTGATACAGGCTTTGGTACTAATTTAAAGTGCAAAACTGCAAAAAAGAATACTGCTTTACAGACTTTAAGAAGTGCTGAAAAGTTGTCAGGAGTTGACAAATATACTGTCTGAAGCGCTGCTGCTGGAAACAGCCTGCTTTCAGCTTACCCGGTGGTCTGGTGATGTAAATAGCCTTTCATGGGGCAGATACTGCTATTTGTAAGAAAGGGCCAATTATGTGGCTTTGCTTTTAAAGTTAACTGTACTTGAAGAAGATTGACTGAAAGACCTCTGGTCATTGGAGGGAGTCATCAAAATTAAGCCAAGATACTTGGCATTTTCTGGACCTCATACAAGCACTAGAGTTGTAAGGAAGTGGTACGGGCCTTGAATACACCTGTGAAAGACCTCTTTGGTGGGATTCATGAACAAGCGTTGTGAGACTGCTTTCTAGGAGCTGAAAATGTGCTTCGGTTAGCACAAATGAAGTATACATTGGGAATCAAATATTACCAAAACATAGGTGACTTTGATGCAGAGAAGGAGCATTTCTAAATGATCTGCAGTCACTTTGCATTCACTCTTGGTCAGTTCAGTGTAAGATGTCTTTGAATTCCTCCTTACACAAGTGGTAACTTTATGGTTTAACATGATCTGTTTTGATTCAGTCTTGCTTTCTGTACTACTGACTCAGGGTCACCTATCTTCGCTACCTAATTTGTGACATTTTATTCCAAATGCATTTCTCAAGATCTAACCAGTATAAAACAGTACTGTGAACCTACTACACAAGTCACAAAAATTACACCAAAGCTGTTGAGCACTATAAAGAGTCTTGGTGCTTTGATCTTTAATGTGACTAGTGGTCTGAGTACGTAATGTCCCAAAAAAGTGCTTTGTGTGCCATCCAAAACAGATAGAGAGCAGTTCCTGAGGAGGACTTGGGAGTGCTGGTTGATAAGAAGCTCAGCATGAGCTGGCAGAGTGCATTTGCTGCCCAGAAAGCCAGCCATATCCTGGGCTGTATCAAAAGAAGCATGGCCAGCAGGCTGAGGGAGGCTATTCTGTCCCTCTGCTAGGCTCTTGTGAGACCCTGCCTGGAGTATTTCATCTTGCTCTAGAGTCCCCAGCAGAAGGAGGACATGTAACTGTTAGTGGAGGGCATGAAAATGATCAGAGGGCAGGAACGCCTCTTGGGTGAAGACAGACTGAGAGATTTTGAGTGATGCAGCCTGAAAAAGAGACGGCTGACCTTACAATAGTCTTCCAGTGTTTGGAGGGGGCCTGTAGGATAGCTGGAGAGGGACAATTTGCAAAGGCATGTAGTGACAGAACAAGGGGTAATGACTTCAAACTGAAAGAAATTAGATTTAGATTAGACGTTAGGATGGTGAGGTGCTGGCACAGGCTGCTCAGGGAAGTGGATACTCCAATCCTGGAATTGTTCAAAGCCAAACTGCGTGGACCTTGAGGAACCTGCTTTAGTAGGAGGTGTCCGTGCCTGTGGCAGGGGGTTTGGAACTAGATGATCTCTAAGGCCTTTTTCAACCTAAAGACTCTATGATAATGCTCAAGATCCTCCTCTTCTGGATGAACAAACTTCCTGATGCTTGTCATCAGCATGGAAAGGGGGAAGGAAGGTGAATAAGTTTACTGAGTTAGGGCACATGCGATATGATGAAATTCCTCAACAAAGCATTCATTAACCTCAACACTTGGTCTTTATGTTCATACTCTGGTCCTGCTGCATTGAATTAAACAACAACAACCCAAAAAGGCATCTTTTTGTGTCAAGTATGTGTGCTTTTTTTCTTGATGAAAGACCATAGTTTGTAGTGTCGTGTGTCATTTCTGTAAAGCATTTGGTTACTTGAAGTAGTGAGGACATGTATCAAATATATATTGTGAAAATCTGGTACAACTTCCCTTTGGGGCTGTCTAAACTGTGGTTTTCAGAGCAGTCTGAAACTAGTAGTGTATGTCATCTTTTTCCTATGTAAAATATAATACATTTTTCTTCAATGACAAAGAATTATCTGAAAAGTTTCCTGGTTTTCAGTTCATCCAAGAGTGGTGGTGTAACTGTAGAATCTCTTCATAAAAATGGCTTATTTTGGTCCATTGATTTAAATTCACACGGGAAGACCTTCAAGAGGAACTTCTGAGGTATTTAACCATCTTCCTAGTTTGAATATTCGTTTATACCAAAGTAATGATGTCTGTAGCTGCTCTTCCTTTTTTTTTTTTTTTAAACACAAGACATTTTCTTTAATTTGGAGAGGAAAATGGCCTGGGCAGTATAATAAAACAGTTGTATTCCTTCTCCTCTGACTCTTCAATAAAATTAGAATTACCACATGTTCTCAGCCACAACAATCTTAAGTGCTGAAAAATACCTAAACTTGACAGCAAGCATAGGAAAACCTAATTGAGATTAGACCAAAAAATCTCAGCCAATGGTCAGAATTTTTGGAGTAAGAATGAGGAATTATTATGAATTCCTAGAGGGAGAAAAGCCCTGCAGAGCTGTGGAGGAAACAGGTCAAGTAGGACAAGATATATATGATGGATTTTTTTTTTTCTCTTGGCAGTGATTATGCAAATATTCTCTTAAAAATACATCAGAAATCTGAGAGACACATTTTGTGACTGTAACCCACCTTAGTTTACGCTTTGATCCTAAGATAAGCTGTTATTCGAATAAATGCTGATTACGTTCTTCTGGCTCCACGTTCTGAATTTCAGAGCTATGTACTGATTTCCCTCTGATGTAGTCAATTTAATTTTGGTTGGTCTTGATTCACAAGCTGGTAAGAGTGAAGGCAGGGGAAAAAAAGGAACAGGATGGAGTGCTAAAGTAGAAAATGCCAGTTTGTCTGGAGAAGAGAGGCCTTCTATTTAAAAGAGAAGTGTTGGTTTCCTTTGGAAGCTCTATAACAGATCTAGGAGCTGCAGTGAAAAGAAATAAATTGGACTTTCCCTTTTCTTTTTGACACCAGCACATGAAAATTATTTTGATCTTTGTCTTTGAGCTTGGTTTCTCAAACTGACAAATTGGCATAAAGTTTATTGGCAACCTGATCTAGCGTGAGGTGTACCTGCACATAGCAAAGCAGTTAAAACTCATTGAGGTCCCTTTCAGCCCTGATGGTTCTGTGATACACTTTACTAATAGTCAAAACAGGAGTTGAACGTCATTAAAGGACGAGTGTAGGTTTGAAATAGTTACTGAGAAATCTGGGCAAGCAGTGAACATTCTGTCCCAGGTGAACGTTGTGGAGGGGTTTGAGTCTGAGGCTGATTTGAAGGTTATTAAATAATTTATTAATATATACAAAGAGAATTTCCCCCAAACTTATGTACAGTTAACTCACACAAATTCTTTGTATACGGTTGGTGAAACTGTTTTACAGAATGTCTATTTATAGACGAATTAAGCAACTTGGTAGAGGTTTTAGAAATGTTCTGGTCAGGGAGTCTTGCGGCATAAAGTGCCGCTGGTAAAGTTAGTAAAATTTCCTAGCAACTTGAATCAAGAGAGTTCAAATACTCACTAAATAGAAGTCTCAGTATCTGTGGTCCCAAAGTATATGTAGCGAAAGCCACGTACTTGATTTCGCGTGGAGCTGATAGTTCAATTTGAATTGGGGCGCGCTGTCCGAGAAGATTCCACAGACGTGATCGGGCTGATGCGGCAGGCTGGAGCGGCGGCTGGCCGGGAGCGCCTCGTTCGATCATCCACGGGATCTGTGCAGGCTGTCGTGGAACAAAGGGTCACGTAAAGCGAACAAAGGTAGTGGCCCCAGGCAGCAGGCAGGCAGGGAGAGGTGAGCGGAGGGAGTGGCAAGAGCATCTTGTTTACCTGGATTGCCCAATTTATTGGATGTGGGCTGAGATTGGTGGTCCTTTGACCACAATGTTGTCCAATAGACTTCTGTCAGCAGGCCAAAACACACCAAATTAGGAAGGGTCCACAAGTCTAGTACCCCCAAATATGGGGATACCATAGGTGGGCCACACCTAAGCATGCAACCACTTATGTAACGCGTTATACGAACTGGACCCTAGGCAGGCCAGACTTCGTGGCACCTGGCCTGTTGTGCCCCTTTTGTCCGTTTA
This sequence comes from Tricholaema leucomelas, assembly GCA_013400475.1. NCBI lineage: Eukaryota > Metazoa > Chordata > Aves > Piciformes > Lybiidae > Tricholaema lacrymosa > Tricholaema leucomelas. The sequence continues at coordinate 241,465 of WAAF01004049.1, read as the reverse complement.
ATGTGTTTACCTCTGGTTTGGGCAGAAAAACATGTTTGGGCAGGAAAATATGTCCAGGCAAGGCATATGTGGTCCTCCACTACAGTGAATCAAGCAGGAAAGGTATATATCCAATCTGTTCAGGTTTAGTTTTGCAGTATCTTTGTATATCGTGTTAGGTAGGCAATATCTTTGCCTTTTGCAGCAAAACTTCTCTGACACTGGTGATTTTGGTGAGCTGCAGTGTAAAGGATTGCAACCAAAGGAGCTTTTGCAACACTGCCTTGTCTCTTTGCTCTTTTTGTAACCTGATAGCTAGGTTAGCTTGACTGTTTTTGGGATTCTGAAATTTAGTTGTTACCAGAGTGTTTAATGTGACCAGATTGAACCAACATCTTGAGGCACTGCTCTTTATTGTGGCCCAGTCCTTAAGAGTTGGGGAAGGATAATAATTCTGCTTGAGGTGAGTTCTCCTAATGCATTTTTATTCTGAGTCTGCTGTGCTTGCATGACTCCTTCAAAATGCTGCTTGCTGCTCCCATAAGTAATTTAGCCAACCCAGCAAAGAAAGCTGCAGTTAACACAGCTGCTCATACCCTAATGTAAGAGGTGTATCTACTAACAAACAATTGTGATGGGCTGTTAGCCAATGTATATTTGTCTTCTAGCTACTAACTGTCTTCATAATGTAGTTATAATAGATACATGGTAATTTTTTTAACATTGAATATCAGGAGTTTTTCAGTGATCTGTCCTGGTTTTGGTGGTGGTTGATATTTTACTTAGTGAACCTGGGTGATGAGAGGGAGTGATTTCTTACTAAATTTCAAACACCGCCGTGTTGTCAGGAGCAGCAAAAGCAGGCAGGGAGACTGAAGTTTAAAATAACTTATGCAAATAGACAACCTAGTCAGGAAGTGGGGTGGATGAAGAGTTCAAAGTAGGTAAAAGTGCTCCAGACAAAGAAAATAAAATAAAGGTAGATTTAGTTAATTGAGAATGAAAATTCACTACAAATCACATCATCACATTGTTGCAGAATTTAAAAAAAACCTGACAGAAGAGGGTGTTAAGTAAAGAAGCGTGAAGTTACTACTTCAGTAAGATACAGGAAGTCTTTCTGCTCTGTTTGGCACTGTGTCCACTTCTGCAAGGTGCACTGAAAAGAAAATAGATTCATTAGACAGAGCTCAAAGGAGCAACAAATGATCAAAGATCTAAAAAATACACACTGTAAGGAAAGGGTCACTGTCCTGACATTCCTTAAATTAAAGGAAAAGTGTGAGAAGAGAGACAGGAAGGTGATTTTACAGTATTTTCAAAGTTCTTAAATAAAAAGAGACATTCAGTATGGCCACAGACTATACACTGACAGAATATAAAGGAAGGATAAGATTAGGTACTGGAAAACGTTTTTGTAATGGCAAGTTTAATTACATACTGGAATAGTCACAGGTTGAAATGCAGAGAGGAGTAGGAAATTGTATTTGATTAACAAGTGGCTCAGAGGGTGGTGTCACCAACAAAAGTTTGCATTCTTTGATCTTGGGGAACTTTATATAGCCCTGGGTCTGCAGGCAACAGTTGGGGTACAACTGACTCAGAGGGGGAGAAGAACCCTGGCACATGAGCTGGCTGGGCTTGCTGAGAAGGCTTTAAACTAGAGTGGAAGGGGGAGGGGGTTAAACATGGCAGCACTAGAAAAAAAAACAAAGGAGGCTGATTGTGATAGGCCAGAGAAAGGGGTAAAATCAGCAGCCTAGGTGAAGTGTATGTATACTAATGCCTGCAGTATGGGTAACAGACAAGAGGAGCTGGAAGCCTTGGTGCAGGAGGAAAACTACGATGTTGTCATCATCACAGAAATGTGATGGGATGACTTGCACAATTGGAGTGCTGTAATCAGTGGCTACAGACTCTTCAGGAGAGACATGCATGGGAGAAGGGGTGGAGGAGTGGCTCTGGATATTGGGGATGCTCTGGATGTCATGGAAGTGGAGATTAAGGATGATCAAGTTGAGTCCCTATGGGTGAGAATTAAGGGGAAGGCCAAAAGGGCTGACATCCTGGTAGGAGTCTGTTACAGACCAGCCGTGAAGAGGTTGATTTATTACTCTTTAAGCAACTGGAGGCTGCCTCAAGATCACCTGCCCTTGTTCTTGTGGGTGACTTTAACCTGCCAGACATCTGCTGGGACTTAAATACTGCAGAGAAGAGACAGTCTAGAAGGTTCCTATAGTGTGTGGAGGACAACTTCTTATGTTAGCTGTTATGTGAGCCTATGGGGATGTGGTGGCCGGAAGCTGCCTAGAATCCAGTGACCATGAAATTACAGTTTTCAGTATATAGTGAAACCAGGTGGAGCATCAACAAAACCTCCACACTGGACTTCTGAAGGGCAGACTTCGGCCTATTTAAGGAACTAACTTGGAAAGTTCATTGGGAAACAGCCCTTAAAAATGAAGGGGTCCAGGACGGTTGGACCTACTTCAAGAACAAACTCCTGAAGGCACAGGAGCAGCTGTGCCGTTGTACTGGAGGACGAGCTGACGAGGGAGGCAGCCAGACTGGATGGGCAAGGAGCTGCTGAGGGAATTAAAGATGAAAAAAGAGAGTGTATTGCCTTTGGAAAAAGGGGGAGGTGTCCCAGGAAGAGTTCATGGATGTTGCTAGGTCTTGTAGGAAAAAAATCAGAGAGGCAAAAGCCCATTTAGAACTTAGGCTGGCGACAGCTGTTAAGGAGAATAAAAATTATTTCTATAAATATGTGAATGGCAAGAGAAGGGGCTAGGACAACCTCCCGCCCTTATTAGATAGAGAGGGGAATATAGTGACAAAGGATAAGGAAAAGGCAGAGGTGCTTAACACCTTCTTTGCCTCAATCTTCAATAGTGGGACAGGTTGTCTCATGGACAGCTGGGCTCCTGAAGTGGCAGGTGGAGCCAGGGACCAGTATAGTTCCCCTGTAATCCATGTGGAAGAAGTATGGGACCTGCTGAGTCACTTGGATCCTCACAAGTCCATGGGACCAGATGGGATCCATCCTAGGGTGCTGAGAGAGCTTACAGATGAGCTGGCCAAGCTACTCTCCATCATTTATCAACAGTCCTGGCTTACTGGAGAGGTCCCCAAAGACTGGAAGCTGCCAATGTGATGCCCATCCACAAGAAGGGCCAGAAGGAGGAACTGGAAAACTACAGACCTGTCAGCCTGACCTCAGTGCCAGGCGAGGTCACGGAACAGGTCATCTTGAGTGCCATCACAAAGCACCTACAGGATGGCCTAGGAATCAGGCTCAGCCAGCACGGATTTAGGAGGGGCAGGTCCTGCCTGACCAACCTGATCTCCTTTTATGATCAGGTTACCCACCTGGTGAATGTGGGGAAGGCTGTGGATGTAGTCTACCTGGACTTCAGCAAAGCCTTTGACACTGTCTGCCACAACAAGCTCCTGGCTAAGCTGGCAGCTCATGGCTTGGACAGATTCACTCTGACATGGGTCAAGAACTGGCTGGAAGGCCAAGCCCAGAGAGTGGTGGTGAATGGTGCCACATCCAGTTGGCAGCCAGTCACTAGTGGTGTTCCCCAAGGATCAGTGCTGGGCCCAGTCCTGTTCAATATCTTTATTGATGATCTGGACAAGGGGATTGAGTTTAACATCAGTNCAGCACTGGTCAGGCCATACCTTGAGTGCTGCATCCAGTTCTGGGCTCTTCAGTGTTGAGGTGCTGGAACGTGTCCAGAGAAGGGTGACAAAGCTGGTGAAAGGCCTGGAACACAAACCCTATGAGGAGAGGCTGAGGGAGCTGGGGTTGTTTAGCCTAGAGGAAAGGTGGCTCAGGGCAGACCTCATTGCTGTCTACAACTACCTGAAGGTAGCCAGATGGGGGTTGGTCTCTTCTGCCAGGCAAGCGCAACAGAACAAGGGGACACAGTCTCAAGTTGTGCCGGGGGAAGTATAGGCTGGATGTTAGGAGGAAGTTCTTGACAGAGAGAGTGATTGGCATTGGAATGGGCTGCCCAGGGAGGTGGTGGAGTCACCATCCCTGGGGGTGTTGAAGAAAAGACTGGATGGGGCACTTAATGCCGTGGTGTAGTTGGTTGGCTAGGGCTGGGTGCTAGGTTGGACTGGATGATCTTGGAGGTCTCTTCCAACTTGTTTGATTCTGTGATAGACTGTTGGGACTGAGGGATTTCTCTGTAGGTGTGTTAGAGAACAAGTTAAAACAGTGATGACAAGACAACCAATACCATATTTGTATCAATAGACATTTGGGCTTGCACAAATAGAACGAGTTACACTGTTTTTTCAAGTCAGTGTGACACTCCCAAAATAAATCCTTGGCAATAGGGAAGACCTACAGCTGTCAGGAGTGAACTGACTTTGAAGAAGGTATCTTGCCGAAATCAATTTGGAGTGGGGGATTTGGACTAGATGACCACTAGAAGTCCCTTCTAACCTAAGCTGTAGTATATATTCTTGACTTTTGCCAAATTTATCTCCTCTATGGCCAAAAGGAACGTGTCAGTGCATTTCCTTTTATAATAATATTGAAGTTTGCATGAGTTATGTGCATTGTGCTTTATTAGCATAAACTTTGATCCCTTAAAGTACACAAAATGCTTACTTCTGTTATTGCAGATCCACTTAACAGTTTGTTGTTAATATCCATGGTCTTTTCTGTAGATGGGAACCACAGAATCATAGAATGCATTTGGTTTGGAGGGACCTTTAAAGGTCATCTGGTCCAACCACCCTGCAGTAAGCATGAAAATACTGTGTTAGAAAAATCTCAAAGTGATTTCTTTTTATTTTCAAGTGTGATTTTATTTATTTTTCCTTTTTTTTTTCCTCACTGCCACACTTTAGAGTAATATCTTACTCAGTAACCTTAATTCATGCTGTGTAATCATGACTTTATTTGCTGCTCACATAACAAAAAATCTTTTCCTGTTACTGATAAAATACTTAGAATTAGAATTCTGCAAGTTGTTTCTTCTGAGACACTGGTAAGTCTATAATTTAGTTTTGTTTATAATGCAGTATGTTTTGTTTTCCTGAAAGTGGCAGAAAGTAAATAGAAAGTGGTTTCCTTGCTAACAGTGTAAGGTCTGATTCCTTTTAGGCAGTCTCTGACTAAAAAGCAATTACTCTACAATATTTTAGAGCTGTGCTTCCAGCTGCTTTTCTGGTTGTCGCCTTGGATTTCACACAGCTTTTTGTCTGTTCCTGTGGATGCTTCCCACAGACATGCCACCTATCTATCTAACAGTAAACAGCAGAAACTCTATTTTTGCTTGTGGCAGCATATAGTTTTACTATGTTATGCTCAAAAAGAATTTAAAAGTTTCCTGTGCTCATTGTAGCCTGCAGATACACCATGGTCGTACGTATCAATACCATAGAATGGTTTAGATTGGAAGGGACCTCAAAGATCATCCAGTTCCACCCCCCCCACCATAGGCAGGGACACCTCTCACTGGAACAGGTTGCTCAAGGCCTTATCCAACCTAGCCTTGAACACCTCCAGGGAGGAAGCATCCACAACCTCCCTGGGCAACCCATTTTCAGTGTTTCACCACCCTCACTGTAAAGAACTTCTTCCTGCCATCCAGTTTAAATCTCCCCTCTGCTAGTTTAAACCCATTACTCCTTGTCCTGTCATTACAAGACCTTGTAATTAGCCCCTCTGCATCCGTCTGTAGGCCCCCTTCAGATACTGGAAGGCTACAACAAAGTCTTCACCAGGCTGAAGAGCCCCAGCTCTTGTATGTAGCCTGCCCTCATAAGAGGGGTGCCCCAGCCCTCTGATAATCTTTGTGGCCCTCCCCTGGACTTGCTTCAACAGTACAATGTCATCCTTGTAGGGGGGGCTCCAGAACCGTACATAGTACTTCAGTTGGGGTCTGACAAGAGTAAAGGGGGAGAGACCCCTCCCTTGCCCTGCTGGCCACGCTTCTCTTGATGCAGCCCAGGGCAAAGTTGGGTGTCTGGGCTGTGCATGCATATTGCTGGCTCACGTTGAGCTTTTCATCAACCCACACCTCCACATTCTTTTCCTCAGGGCTGCTCTCCAGCCATTTGCTACCCAGCATGTATCTGTGCTTGGGATTGCGTGGACTCAGGTGCAGGACCTTACACTTGCCTTGTTAAATTTCATGAGGTTGGCCTGGGCCCACCTCGCCAGCCTGTTCAGGTTCCTCTGGATGGCATCCCTAGCAAATCAACTCTGCCACACAGCTTGGTGTCATCTACAGACTTGCTAAGGGTGCACTTCATTCCTCTGTCCATATTGCTGACAAAGATGTTATACATGTAAGTTTCCTCAGGCAGTTCTGAAATGGATTGAACTAAATCTTTTCTCCATTACAAATTACTATTGAAGTACTTGTGCAGACAAACAGCCCTCCTATGTAGTTCCACAGCCCCTAGAGATAAATTGTAGAGGTACCATTGGAGAGAGAGATTTTTGAATTAAACAAATGTGATGGGATCGCATTTGACTTACAAGGTTGTTAATTTGCTGTAATGTGGGAGCATGGTGAAGCTTTGATCTTATTGTTTGCAAGAAGGACAAGTTAGAAAGAACATATTCTTAGAAACAGCTTGTTCAACACAGTTGTCAAGGCACAAAGAAACAAGGAGCATCAGCAAGCTCAGCCTGCTCACATGTGTAAAAAACAATCTGACTTCTGCAATGGCTTGAATTCTGTGTCCAAGCTAATAAAAATTTGTAACATTTCAACACTTACGGTAGCATTGGTAATTGTGAGGTCGTAGCACTCTTCAGACCAGTTATCTTCTGACAGATAGATTTTCTTCTTCTAATGTGAATCTGCTGTTACTGATCTCATTTTAGCTTAGGAAGCTAGCTTTTCTTGCTACAGTTCCTGACCTGTCTGTAGTCTTTGTTGGTTTCCAAGAGCAGGGAAAGGAATGATTTGAAGTAACATTTTTCTTGCTTTACGCATACAGCTACTCAGAGTTATTGACCGTTCTGTAGTAGAAACAAATCATGTTAAAGTATTCAAAAGCTTTCACAGAATCACAAAATGTTAGGCTGGAAGGGATCTTGAAAGATCATCTAGTCCCACCCCCCTGCCAGAGCAGGATCACACAGGGTCTTGAATATCTCCAGAGAGAGAGACTCCATGACAACTTTTATGTTGTAAGTACTGAATGATTGCTTTTTCTTTCTGTGTCATCATTCTGCTTTCCTGTGTGCTTTGTTTCCTTGCCACATTGGACTGTAGCCAAATTAATACATCTGACAATATACAGCATCTTAACTCAAAATCTGAACCCTGAACATTTAACAGTGTGTGAGCATATAATGTGAAGATTCTTGCAATATATGCACCTGGGTTTTCCTGAACATGATTTCTTCATGGGAATCTTCAGATGTAGCCTCAGATGAGTGGATGCTGCTGCACAGGCACCCCTGTTACTGACCAGGTTGCTGTATGGTCAGAAATCCCAGTTGTGTACACAGACATTAAGTGTGCACAGTAAGTGATACCTTTGGGAAGAGTTATTTACATAACTCTACCTCAGTCTTCACTGCAAAGGCCTCCAGCAATACTTTTGGAGTCATGGAAGATAATGGCAGTGACTGGAAGGAAGAACTGCCCATCATAAGTGAAGATGAGGTTTGTGGTCACCTGAAGAACCTGAAAGTGTTCAACTCCAGAGGACCGTGTCGGGATCCGCCCACGGGTTCTGAGTGAACTGACGGATGAGGTTGCTAAACTCCTGTCTGTTGTATTCCAAAAGTCATGGCAGTCTGGTGAAGCCCCCACTGACTGGAAAAAGGGAAACATAACTCAGATTTTTACAAAGGGCAGGAAGGAGGAGCTGGAGAACTATAGGCCAGCCAGTCTCACCTCTGTGCCCAGTAGCTATATTTAAGTTAGTTTATAAATGGAATAAAATGCAAATACCTAAAGGGTGGATGTCAGGAGAATGGGGCCGTTTGTTTTCAGTGGTGCCTGGTGACAGGACAAGAGTTAATAGTCACAAACTTGAGCATAGGAAGCTCCATCTAAATGTGAGGAGGAAGTTCTTTACTTTCAGGGTGGTAAAGCACTGTAACTGGCTGCCCAGGGAAGTGGTGGAGTCTCCATCTCTGGAGTCATTCAGATTCCACCTGGATGCTGTCATGTGCAGCCTGCTTTAGGTGAACCTGGTATGGCTGGGGGAATTGGACTTGATCTCCAGGGTTCCATTCCAAACTCTATCATTCCGTAATTCTGTGTAACTTAATAGAACTATTTTGGGTTCCAGAAAATAGTTGCATTGAGTTTTGCAGTATTTCAGCTGTGTGTAGATTGTAATGATGAACTATTTGGATTGAGTGAAGTTGGGAATTTCTCATTCAGGAAAAAAATTAAAAGGTGCTAGGATATTACTGTACATCCATATGTTCAGTACCAATGGCTGTAAGTTGTTCTCTAGTGCTGCCATAATAATAAACTAATGACTTGGATAATTAACGTAGGATGGCTGTGGTTTAACAAAAGAAATGTCACAGCAGCTTGTTTCAACTTAAGGTGTGCCACAGTATCATCTTTTTCCCTCCAGTCACTCTTTCATAACACTTTTTACTCTGTTTCCCATGTTTGCAAATTTGGGGTTGTCAGTAGCACTGCGTTCCTGTAAGTTTGGAGAAAACAGGTTGGGAAGACCAGGACAGAGCTTCCTGCGTGTCCGGGTGGAGTGAAAGGCTGGAGCTCAGCTGCAGTGTTCGTCTTTTCTAGCTGTGTAGTCAGTGCTTAGGTTCTTGTAGACCGTACAGTGGCTACAAAGTTTTGTCTGCTGAAGCACTGCAGTCTTTTGCTGGTAGTTAAAGGCAGATACTGTTAACGTGAGAAAGGTGGGTGTGTGTACTAGGCATACACGTGGAGGACAGCCTGAGGGGTTGTCTACCAAGGGCGAAATGCTGGTTCTGCTGGCAGGGGTTATAGTAGCAGAGGAACAAAAGGATGTGGACAAGAGTCTTGGGTAAAGAGCTGGAATTGGTGGGACTAAAAGCTCTATAAGTGAGAAGGAGTGAAAGCAGCTGTAGGAAAGCAAATCTGTGAAAACTGTGGATGCAATATCTATGTTCAGGTTTGGGTGTTCCACCCTGTAGCCCTGACTCTCACTAGGCACACAAAATTACTGGAGTGCCAGGTGATAGTTTTATTTAAAAATTAAGATGTCATGTATACGCAAACTGATTTTGATTAGGTTTTGGTTGTTCATGAAAATGCTGGCTTAGTCCCTCTTCAGAGTGTTGCCAAACTGCTGGTGATTGTGTTTGCAGGTATGTTTTTGTACTTGGTCATCTTTTGCATTACGGGTGCGTAGTCTCCTGGGTCTGGCAAGAATCTGTGCTTAAGTAGCTTGCTTTTGTCTATACCTGGTTTTACTGTTTGTACATGTTTTCTGTCAAATGTGCCCTAGAAGAAAAATGCATTCATGACTGCTTTGTTGTGGTGTTTATTGAGATATTACAGATGCAGTTTTTGAATGGAAATTGAAAGGAGAAGTTTGACTGTTAAGCTAAAGAGGGTGTTGCTGTTTGTGGTATCTAAATGGAACTGTAGAGTTGGTGGCTGATGTATCTGACTCTACCCTTCATTTACCAAAACAAAAGCTTTATAGCAGATTGGTTTGTATGCTGCAATAATGGCATGAAAGTAATGAAACACTAAATAGGAACTTCTTTCCTATGGATGTATTGATTTGAACCTTTCAAAAGTAGAAATGGAATTTTTGATACAAATTTTGTAATGCAAGAAATTTTCACAACTCTTAGCAAAGACCAAGGCCTTTCCTGGGAAAATGAAAATATACTTTATTTCAATTAATATTTATTAAGATATGGTTTACAGCCATATAATCTATCTTGGATCTCTTCTGTGAAAATTATTACTGCACTATGGTAGTTCTTCCACTAACTCTTTGCTTCCTTGTTACAGAAAAGATAAATATGAAATTTAAATTCTACTCAAACCTTAACTCATTTGGAATAGGGATGGACTAACTAACTTAAATTAATATTTATGGAAAGTAGTATAATGAGAAGAGAATTTAAAATATGTAACAGTGATTTGGAGAAGTGAAACCAAAATACTAATTTTCTACACTATCTGTCAAACAGAATGGTTTGAGTTGGAAGGGACCATGCTAGTTTGAGGCTAGCTAGAGTGTTTTGGTGAGAAGAATTAGATTACAGGCTGTGAAAGAGAAACAACAGTGATGTCTACTTCACTCATAGGCTTGCTGAGATGTATAAGAACTAGAGTGTAAATAACTAGAGTGTAAAAACTAGACCTGAGTAAGGCATTCGACTCTGTCCCACATGACATCCTGGTCACCAAACTGGAAAAGCACAAACTGGATGGGTGGAGCACTCACTGGATAAGGAATTGGCTGGATGGTCGCATGCAGAGAGTGGTGATCAATGGCACAATGTCCACCTGGCGACCGGTGACAAGTGGTGTTCCTCAGGGGTCAGTGCTGGGACCAGTGCTCTTTAACATCTTTGTCAGTGATATGGACAGAGGAATTGAGTGCACCCTCAGCAAGTTTGCAGATGACACCAAGCTGTGTGGCACAGCTGACTTGCTGGAGGGCAGGGATGCCATCCAGAGGGACCTGGACAGGCTGGAGAGGTGGGCCCAGGCCAACCTCATGACGTTTAACAAGGCCAAGTGTAAGGTCCTGCACCTGGGTCGGTGCAATCCCAGGCACAGATACAGGCTGGGTGATGAATGGCTGGAGAGCAGCCCTGAGGAGAAGGACCTGGGGGTCTGGGTCGACGAGAAGCTCAACATGAGCCGGCAGTGTGCACATGCAGCCCAGACAGCCAACCGAGTGCTGGGCTGCATCAAGAGAAGTGTGGCCAGCAGGGCAAGGGAGGTGATTCTCCCCCTTTACTCTGCTCTCGTCAGACCCCACCTGGAGTACTGTGTGCAGTTCTGGAGCCCCCAATACAAGAAGGACATGGAACTGCTGGAGCGGGTCCAAAGGAGAGCCACGAAGATGATCAGAGGGCTGGAGCACCTCTGCTATGAGGACAGGCTGAGAGAGTTGGGGCTCTTCAGCCTGGAGAGGAGAAGGCTTCGAGGAGACCTTATAGTGGCCTTCCAGTATTTGAAGGGAGCCTACAGGAAAGCTGGGGAGGGACTATTTACACGGTCTAGTAATGTTAGGACGAGGGGGAATGGGTTTAAGCTGGAAGAGGGGAGATTTAGACTGGATGTTAGGAGGAAGTTCTTTACAGTGAGGGTGGTAAGGCACTGGAACGGGTTGCCCAGGGAGGTTGTGGATGCTTCCTCCCTGGAGGTGTTTAAGGTCAGGCTGGATGAGGCCTTGGGCGAGCTGCTCTAGTGGGAGGTGTCCCTGCCTGTGGCAGGGGGTTGGAGCTGGATGATCCTTGAGGTCCCTTCCAACCTAAACCATTCTATTCTATTCTATTCTATTCTATATAGATAAGGTAGACGCTCTCTGTCTGGGCTGTGGGCTGCATTTCTCTCTCTAACCTAACCTGCCGTCTCTCTGATTAATCCACCTGCTTCCTAATCCCCCTGGCCGACCCTCCAATCTTCCCTGGGCATAAGGCAAGATCTGGGGTAAGGGAGAGGGGTGGGAGGAAAGGTGGAAGGGCAGTTGAGAGCCCCTCCTGGGGACTCAGGTTTCTGGGAGGGGTGTTGTGTTTCTGTATTACCTTTTAACTCATTTATTTCTGTATATATTGTAAATATCTGCTTGTATATTGTGCTAAGCTGTAAATATAAAGCTCCATTCAATTTCCAGAGCCGCTGAGTGTAGTCTGGGTGATTTCTGAAGGGGGGGGGGCGGGTAACACCCAAACCATCACAGGGACCATAAAGATCCAGTGCTTCCAGCCTCATTGCTGTGATGGGGCTCATGGGACCAGGCAACCATGGTTGCCTTATGCATCCACAGGACAGGTTGCTCTAGGCCTCGTCCAACCTGACCTTGAACTCCTCCAGGTAGGGGGCATCAACGACCTCCCTGGGCAAACCTGTTCCAGCCTCTCACCACTTTCACTGTAAAGAACTTCTTTCTAGTAACTAGTCTAAACCTACCCTCTTCAACCCTGAATCCATTTTTTATAAATGCAATCATATCTGTGTGTTATAAATTGCTCCTCTGTACTAGAATTTAAGTTTGTCATCAATATTCTTTGAATCACAGTTATTTAAGTCTTTTGGATGCTTTCAAAATGAAAAGGACTAAATCTGTGGCTTATTCTCAGTTTGTAACAAAGAATTATGTGGTCTCTTGTCACTATTATGGTATAGGAAGCACTAACTGGCTTTGGTTACAGCTGTATCGTTAACATTATGTTAGCAACACAGTTTATAGGTGTAAAGAGCTGGAAAAGGGAAGAAAAAGTTTTTTTGCATTTTCTTATGTAGTACATTATGAATACAAGAAGTATTCATAACTTTTGACTACAACTTAATCTCTTTTTTAAAAAAATATATAGCTGTAGCTGTTAAAGCAGGAAGTTGATGTGGAGGGATCAGATAGATAAAAGGTTTTAAAGTATAGGAAATGGGTTTAGTTGATAACTGGTGATTTGCAAGGTACAAGTGACAGGATTAGAGGGAGCTGTAATGAATACCAAATTAAGAAACTTTGCTTACTGTTTTTGCACTCTGGTTTGGATAATAAACATTTTCAACAAAAAAAGGGATTTTATGGAAGCTTGTTTTCTCTCAAATTCTTGTTCCAGTTTTAACTTACCAAATCAGTAACAAGAAGATTCCAAGACCCTGCTTTCATGGGTTCTGTTACAGCAGAAAACACTGTTTCAGTAAATTGAATGATCCAAAAAAAAACCAAAAAGCAAGCAAACAAACAAAACCCCCCAAACCATTACAACCCAACTCAAGCCGTCCACCAACACAACAAACCCCAACCCAAAATCTCCAGGAATTTGAGACCACTAGATAGCATGAATATTTCCATGTGATATCAATGTAGGATTATGTCATTGTTTGTAGAAAGTAGCTGTAAATATTGTCAGATTGAAGTCTGAGGAGAAATGAGGCACCAGAGATGTAACTGACTGAAAGGGATTGAATTACTTAAAGGGCAGATACATTTGTTTACACTGACAGCAAATCTGTAAGTATTTCGAGTGAAGTGATTGTTTCTTTGTTTCTTATTCTCTTCTAACATGGATGAAAGAGTTGTGTTTTACCAGGGTTAGATTGTGGTGGCATTTTTCATGTTCAAATTATGAGACCATGCAGAGATGCTGGTAGTTGTTATTTTAAAGCCATACTCTGCTAGGATAAGCATAAGTGTTTATGGCTGTTCATCTGTCTCTTTAGACATTAGTGTAATTAGCTATTATGCAGTTTTAAGAAGATACTTGTGTTTATTGCTACCAGTAAAGTGTATATATAAACTAAATGGTGGAAGCAAAAGGAATAAATGGATGCAATATGAATGCTTAATACATGAATTTCTGCAGGAACATAGAACGGATTGTTTTATTTTTCAGTATGTTAAAAAAATGCAATGAGAACACTTTTGTCCAGAAAATGTTTTATTTTTTGAGTGTTGCCAAAAATACAGGCTAGATACCAACCTGTTCTGTATCTTTAAAGTGTGTTTAGTGCTGTGATTGTAATGCTTGCCTAAACTGGAGCTTTGTGCTTGTTTGAGCAGTAGACCTTCTGGGTAAAAATTTTAGTCAGAGTTGTAGCATGGCAGTTAATTTGAAAGATTACCCATCACATAATGATCTTTGTAATAAGCTATCACTGAAGATTGTGTTCCTGGTTTTGATTAAATGCTCTGATGTTATTTTTGATCATTTCCATGTTTGTTTTGCATTGATATTTCTTACTTGCACATGACGTGAAATGGACAACAGAGTAGAGAGTTTTAGTGAAGGTTATTTGAAGGTGATTTTTTCTGACACTGTGAAGAGTCCAAATTACATTAATTCAATGGCTTGCATACTCAGCTGAGCTGCTCTTTTATTTATTTATTAAATTGAGCTCTTTGTGCTATATATATCTACAATAGAATTTGTAATAATTTTCCTCTTACAGCTTTGCATTTTGGGAGTAGAATCTGTGAAGCTTTTATTTATTCCTTACTGTTTCTACTCAGGGCTAGAGATGTGGTAAATGCTGATTACTTATTGTGGAACTGATTTAGCAAATTATTTCAGTGACCTTTTTATATCACTTTCCATTTAAAGAGGTAACGGCAGCAGAGTCAACAGTGCTTCTTAGCACTGGAAACAAAACGAAACCCAAATAGCTGGAACCTAAAAAGCCCTGAAGATTCTATTCATCCACAGAGTCATGGGCAGCTTTGTTTACTAGATAAAGAAGTACCAGTGCTAGTCAACAGTCAGATCAGGACAAATCAATTGCAAAAGTGAAATTTCTTTATTTCCATCATGGTAGCTTTCTGTTCTTCATTGTAAAAGAACTTCATCTTAAGTGCTGCCAGTAACTCTTCTCAAACACATCATGTGTTTAATTATCCTTATTGTCTGAAGCCAATGCACAGACAGAACACCATATGCTTCTGTTGACTTGACCTCCTTAGTCATGGGTGTCTGGATTTTCTGATATATTATTGTCTTTATTTCTTGTGTCCAAAGAACACTCAGACCCTCTGTCAGTCCTCATCAGTGGAGATTTGAGAGTGATGCCATAGTGAGTTTTGTGACAGCATGTGAAATTTTGTAGATTACCTTTCTGTAATGAACAATTTGTATATAGAAGTCAGCAATTGAGTCTGGAGACACTGAACACTGTTCCGGCTTGTTCTGTCCAGCTATTAAAAGACCCCTTAAATGAATCCTTCATCAGTTATCACAATTCTAGTTTGAGCACTTTTGCTTTCTGATTGCTCAGGATTTTTTTCCTTTAGGGAAATGTTTTATTCTTTATCTTTTTAGAAAAAAAACCCACAAACTGAACCTACCTGATGTACTACTGTAAGCTTTCATTTTGATTGGTAGTCTATATAGAAAAGATGGAATAAATGGGGGGGGGAGGGGAGAAGGAAGTGGGTTCTTGTAATCCAGTCTGGTTCGTGCTCCCACTATTGTGTTTTCTTTGTATAGTTGGAATCACTGAGAACGCAGACAGGTTTTTAACCTAAGAAAGGGTTTTTCACTTCGAAAAAGAACGTTTACAAGTGAATTGATTCTGAAATTTACATTTCAAAATAAGAGAGTTTTACCAGTTGATACTGCAAAGGTGGTTGTAAAAATAGTAATGAAAACATCAGCTCCTGCTGCAAAGGAATGTTTAAACAAAAGTATCTGGCCCTGAAAGTCCCAAAGCAAACGCATCAAACTTGTGCTAGTGCATTAGAATGGGAGAAAACCAAAAAACCCAAACCATTATTTGTATATACAGATCCTTAAAGTGCAAAATGTGAACAAGTGACAATGGAAAATTACTAGAATTATGGTTATTCAAATTTTAAAATAACTTTAAAAAAACAACAACAACCCACAAGAGAACCTTTAAAATAATGGAAAGCTGCTTGAATAAGCATCAAAAAAAACCCCAAACAATGACCTTCCCGTCCTAATAAATACATTTCTATGTGGCAAACAAGGGCAATAAGCAGTAATTGTACCAGATTGGTTTAGCATATTGAAATACTCTGTTGCTGAAATGACCTGTCAGCTTGAGTAACAAGATTAGAGATTAAAGAATGATTTGCCAACTTACTTTCCTAAATCTTGATACAGGACCTTTTTTAAAAGTTTGTTTCATGAGGCAGAAGATGTTTTACCATGATGAGTAGGCTACATTTTTGTTGCATAAATCATCTTACTTTACTGTGTTTAATTCTTTGGAATAATATACCTATAAAACAATTGTATGTTCTCTAATCCCCCATAAATAGATTTATGAATAGTTGTAGCAACAAACTCAGTAACTAAGAAACTCATAGGATCAAGTGTTCAAAGAGAACTGACAAAATTTGACCTTGAACAGTTTTCTTAAGAGCTTTTATTTATAGCATGTCCATTGTTAGCATTTACAGTATACAGTTTTATTCTGTATTTGCATGGGTGATTACTTTTCAGCTTCACATTTCTCAATGTAACTTGCTTATGAAACGTTTAGATTTCAGTTAAGAACAAAGAAACTAAATTAGCTCATGGAGAGTAGTCATCCATGGTAATGTATTGTAACATTTCAAGGACACCGTATAGGAGGTTTTAGGCTTTTTTGAGACAACCAGCATGTGACTTGTAAGCATACTTGAGATTTAAATAAATTGATCAGCATCCTCGATGCAAATGTAATGAATTGGTATGTGAAACTTGTTAATGTCTCTGACTGGTGGCATGATGATAACTACTGTGGGGTTTTAAAAATGGAATTAAATGAGTTGTGGAGTAACTAATCACAAAAGTACCTGGATTATCACTTAGTATGTATATATAAACATGCAGAAGAACAAGATGTTTGCTGTGGAACCTTTAACTTGTAGCACAGTTTACTTCAGCTGAAGCCTGAAGCTGTAGGCTCTGTTGGTTCAGGGTGAGGATCTAAGGACAGGGAACCATGGAGCTGGAAGAATAAAATGGTTGTCACAAGGGTGGACCATAACCTTAACACTGGTGAATTTAATGCTGCTGCCAGTGAGATGCTGTTTGTTTGACTAACCCTTCTTGGATAGAGGAAAGATCCTGCTACATGAGGTTTCTGTTCCTGCTCTTGTATTACTACTGGAATATTTGTGTGCAATGCTTTGTTGCCAATCACAGCCTCTTGTCTGTAGGTCAGACAGCAGTCAATTCTTCCTGTTTAATGCACAAAGAGAGTGAGAGGTTTCAACAGTTAAGAGCTGCAAATGTAAATCAGGCCTACATTCTGGTAAAGCTAAGCCCTCTGTGCTTGATGCCTTTTAATGAGTGTCAAGTCTGTGACTGGTTACCTTTTCTCTGTGGCGGATTCATCAATATGGATATTTAGCTGATTTGTGATTTGAAGAAGGGCTCAACTACCTGCTGTTGATACGGGAAGCTTGTAAAGCTTTTTCTGATCTTATGCATCTACCTTTGGAGACAATCATACTGTCATAGAACTCTTGAATAAATCATAGCTTGCCTTTTTTTAAAAATACCATTACTTTGGTTCAGTATGTTGCATTTCCAGTTGTGATGGCCTGTGGTTTAAAGTGTTTGTGTACCTGCTCGATTGATAAGATAAATAATAGCTTGCAAAGCTTTCATGCTGCTTTTCTGTATTGTAGATGGTGCTTCTTTTAGCAAAGAGTAAAAGGATTTGCTTGAGGGAGAGCAGCAATACTGAGAGTCTATGAAACATTCTTGGGGTTTGTAGGAGTCTTTATGCAACTGTTTTCTTCTACGTCCACACAACATTTGGCCTCCACTCTGCCAAATAAAAAGTGTAGGGGGAGTGAGCATGTTACACAACAGCCACAGATAACTTTGGTGGTTTTTCTCCTTTTAGAGAGTGGCAGGTTTTTTTACTGGAGTCACAGGCTATCATAGTAAGGCTATGGCAGCCTACATGGAATATAAGTTTTGCAGAGATTGTCAGAAATACAGATTTCCCTTTTTAGATGTTATGTGGCATCTCTGGAAGGTCACAAAATATTTTTGATTCTGTGGTGTCTGTACCTCCTTTTCCAGGTGCGACATTAACAAAGGTGGGTATGTACATGTAGCATCTAAATACGTGCTCCTCTGTGTGTGTTTCCTGCTACTAAGATACGTAAATAAAATCTCATATCAATATTTGTACAACTCCGTTTAATGCTGTGCTGTACTTGCATGCTCTAAACAACATTAAATTGCACTTGAACTTCATTGGTACATCTGAGTAGTTCTTCAGACTTCTAAATAGTGAATTTAGCAGTATCTTGTTCAGGAATCTTGTTCAACTGTACTTTTTGGTTGTTAAGATTAATAGAAGTGCTCATATGAGTTTCAAATGTGCATTTTGATGGCAAGTTAGGTGCTTATGTTCCTTCTTTGAACCTGATCCATTCCACTTTCCTTTGTGGGTGGTTTATGGTGAAACTTGAAATAGAGGTATTAGAATTTTGTTGGTTATATAGATGTCTGTACTCCACACAATTTAAAAGTACATCCAAAGCAGTCTCCTCACAGAGTTTTCATAATAGGATAGAATAGACAATTTCAATTGGAAGATACCTACACGTCTGTCATCTGGTCAAACTGTGGACCAATTCAGAGCTGACCAAAAGCTAAATCATGTTGTTAAGGTCTTTGTATAAAGTCTTTCTAAACCTGGACAGATTTGGCACATTAGAAAATTTCATATTGCTAAAAAAAACACGAGCTGTTGATGATTTTTAATGGCACTGAAGCTGAATATTCATGGATTTGCCTTGGCTGTGTTTTGAAGTTATTTTTGCCATTTAGTTGTTCAGTATGTGTTTGATTTGGAATACAAATTGATTTGCATACAGGGAGTGTTCTGCCAGTGCAGGTAATTTACCTACAACTCAGTTTTCATTTGCTAGTCTGAGTTGAGAAAATCTGCAAAGTGCTTTTCTGAATTCAAGCTACAGTATATTTTCGTGTTCCTTTACTTTGTTGCCCTTTTTTATCCCAAGGGAAGGATCTTTGCTCTTAAAAATAATGTGTTGAAGTATGCTAAAACATTAGATTCAGTAGTACTATACCCAAAACAAAGAAACTTAGATGTATGCTAAGATGGTCAGAAGCTCCACATGGAGCTTGGGAAATTGGCATCTGGCTTAACACTTTGCTTACAAGCTGTCTAGAGTTGGATCATAAGTCAAATAATGTAATCAGGACTCTGTGGTTAAGAGGAGAATGGATTGAATTTGTAATTTAGGCAAATGGTGTCTTTCTGAAATGATATTTTTAACAGTTATTTAGTAGGAGAACCATAAATAACCAGGAAAAGGAAGAGTAGACTGAGATAAGATTCCATCTCTCATCAGAATCTTGCAAACCTTCACAATCTGATATTAATTTTTTAAATACTGCATAAAATTTCAAATGATCTTGTCTAAATTCTAGGCTCTGCATATTTCAGAGAACATCTTATGATGAGGGAAAAAAAAGTTGAGAAAACAAACTTTTGAGTTAATATAGTGTTAATTTTCCAAGACGTGTGGAGCATCATGCCAGCCAAAATATTTAGGTTTTAGCTTCTGGAGTTTTGATGAAGCTACTAGAGCTTAAGAGAAATGAAGAATAAGTACTTTCAGTTATCAAATATTAACAAGATATTTTCATTCAAAGTATGAGGTCCAGTTGTTTTTAATTGATCTCTTCGGATTCCTGAGCAAAGTATGGAAAAGCTTCATCTTCTCATTTCAATGTAAAATAGTATATTACTCTTAAATAAAAATGCCACTCTGTACTGAAACTGTTTGAGCTCATATGTGTTTGACACTGACTACAGCTGCTGTTAAAGAGATGTTTTGTTTGTCAGAGAGCAGATATGTCTGGGATTCTTCCATGAGCTGTATAAGGCAAAAAGCTTACTTTATGAATTCCCCCCACTGTTGTCTTAAATTGTTCTCAGTTTCAGCATAAGAAATAATTTATAATAGTGTAGAAACAGAAATGTTTTCTTTTGTTATGGTGACCACTGATCTCTGTGATGTTTCCTTGGTGGTTTTAGGCTCAGTATTTTCGTTTTTACTGTAACAGCAATGAAAAATGTGGTTTGATACCTTTTGACAAGCAATCAATTCAGTTTCTTTAGGCTTTGGAGAAAACTGTGAATAATAGAACACTAAATGGTCAAATATGTTTTGGAAATACTGTCTAGTTATCGAGTTTTGTATGTAAAATACTTATAAATCAGCTTGTCATAGAATATTTCAGTTGGAAGCAACCTACAGTGATCATCTAGTTAACTGCCTAATTCAGGGTTCACCAAAAAATTGAGCATGTTATTAAGGGCATTGTCCAAATGCCTCTTAAGCTCTGTCAGCCTTTGGATGTCAACCATCTCTCTGGAAAGCCTGTTTCAGGTTTTGACCACCCTACCAGTAAAGAAACACTTTGTAATGTCCAGTCTAAACCTCCTCTGATGCAACTTTGACCGTTCATATAGATCTTACCAATGGATCACAGGGAGAAGGGATCAGTACCTCCCTCTTTGCTCTCCCTCTCTGCTTCTCCTTCTAAGGAAGCTGTAGAGAGCGATGAGATTGCCCTACTGCTGCTTTTTCTCCAGACTAGACAAGCCTGAAGTCTTTAGCTGTTCCTCATAGGACATTCATTCCAGCCCTTCACCAGTTTTGTTACCCTGCTCTGGATGCACTGAGTGATCTCCACATCCTTAAATTCTGGGGCCTAGAACTGCATGCAGTGCTTGACGTGAGGCCATACCAATGCTGAGTACAGTGGGATAATCACCTCTTTAGAATAGCTGAGTATGCTGTATTTGGGGCACCCCAGGATGTGGTTTGCCTTCTAAGCTGCCAGGGTACACTGACACCCCCAGATCCCTTTCTGAAGGGCTGCTCTCCAGCCACTTCCATTTTATGCTTATGCGTAGTGTTACTGTTGGATGTACAGAACCTGTCATTTGTTCTTGTTGTATTTCATCCTGTTGATGATTGCCCAGTGCACCAACCTATCTAGATCCCTTTGCAAGACCTCTTGTCCTTTGAGAGAGTAGACATCACCTCCCAGTTTGGTATCATCATTGAATTTGCTAATGGTGCATTTAACTCTAGGTCATTGATAAAAATATTGGACAAATGTACTGAGACTGAGCCTTAAAGAATGCTGCTGGTGACTCTTTGCTATCCCATTCGCCAGAACCCTTTGGGCTTTGCCCTTCAGCCAGTTATTCAGCCACTTCTTCCTCCAGCACACCATGAACCCACTTATTTCACAGTTGGACAGCTTGTCCAGGAGGATGACATAAGGACACATATCAAAAGCTTTACTAAAATGAAAACCAAATCAAAACAGTAACACCTAAAACCCTCCCCAAATCCCAGCAATTCATCCACCGCCTTTCTTTCATCTTCTATAAGGTCACCTACTGATAAACTCAGCCATCTTATAGGGTATCAAACTAGTTAAACAGGACTTCCCTTTGTGAACCAACCTTGACTGTACCTGATGATCGAGAGGAGTCCTGTCATATTTGCTAGCTTCTTCAGTACTCCAGGGTTAATCCCATCAGGCCCCATGGCTTTTGAACATGCAATTGATGCAGCCACTCCCTTTCCATTTGTGGACATTGAAATTGTAAGTCAGTGCTCCCACGCCTGTGGTCTTTTGACTTGGAGGACTGGGCAGCCCAAGGTCTGTCAGTATTATTAGAGAAACAGAAACCATTGAGTGCCTTTGTCTTCAACATTATTAATCAGGTGAGCATAATTAACAAGTACTGGACCAATGATTTCTTTAGACCTCCTTTTGCTATTAATGTACTTAAAGCCCTTCTTGTTGTCAGATACATCACTAGCCAGTGTCACCTCTAACTGAGTTAGCCTTAATCATACTGCACATTTCAGAAAGACTGCCATGAATTTCTGGAGAGGTTTCTACAGTCACTTGCTAATTTTTATTTTTCTCCTTGTGAGAAAATAACTGAAATTTAAGATATAAATGGGACACGCATTTAATATATTAACAGGTTCTCCTCAAAATGTCTTGTTTTTTTAAGGAAAAGATACAGCTTTACAATGAGTTTGCATTTTGGGGAGGGGGAGGAAATGCCAAACTTGAGGTAAATTAAAGTTTAAATGAAAGTAGGCCCTTCAATTTAATCTTGTAGGATTATTCCCAAGTGCTTAGGAATTAAGAACTCTGAAAAATCCAATCCAATATATTTAAAAACTGATGCCTTAAGGGACCCTTTCTGAAAGTCTTTGACAAGTGGTAACCAGCATTGGTAGAAGAGCCTAAGAAATATTTTCTCCTTTTCCAGTGTCTTTTAGTATAAAATGAAATTTGATGTTGCTGCTGTTGTGAGGGTTGGGATTTTTTTTCATTTTAAGTAATAAGTATCTGAGCATTAGATCAGTGCTTTTGAAGTGCTGCAAGTATGACAAAGATATAAATGCTAGTCATTTTTAATTTGTTTTGTTTCAAAGTACAGGCAGTCATATTATAAAACAAGTACCAGCATGGCAAATTGCACCTTAATCTCTAAATGCATTAGAAGTGCTAGGTAGTGATAGAGATATAAATGTTTTAAATGACTGAAAATGTTGCAAATAATGATTTTTACTTTGTTTTGTATAAGTAAATATCAAACTACTTACAGAGTAGTGGAATTAATGTATGGGGACAAAATAATGCAGTCAAAATCCTGCAGAGATGAGCCAGATCCCTTTCAGGTAATAGCTGCCAACAGGAAAACATCACATGGTAGAGATGACATGAGGGGCAGAGACAGGTTGATAGTTACAGAGGTGCCTGAGCATGGACAGGTGGGATCTGACCCTGGAATTGGAGCACAGACCGAGAAAAGAGATGCCAAAGATAAGGGAAGATCAGTCAGCAAGTCAGCTCAAATAAAGGCACAACTGAAATACCTCTACACTAACACAAGGAGCATGGAGAACAAACAGGAAGAGTTGCAAATATGTGCAAGCCTACAGGGTTATGATGTCATTGTCATCACAGACATGGTGGGATACATCGCACGATTGGAGCTCGGGGATAGATAGTTATAGACTCTTCAGGAGGGACAAGCAGTGGAGAAGGGGAGGGAGTGTTACTCTTTATGTGAATGATAAACTAGAGTCCATGGAGCTCTACCTGGGGGTGTGCAATGCAAAAACAGAGGGCTTATGGGTAAAGGTTAAAGGAAGGTAGGTGAAAGTGACATAGTAGGAGTCTGCTACAGACCTCCTGATCAGGAAAGTGAAGCAGATGAGGCCCTTTACAAACAAATAGGAGAAGCTTCATGATAACAGGCCCTGGTCCTCATGGGGGACTTCCACCACTCTGACATCTGTTGGAAGGTCAACACAGCAGAGCACCAGCAATCTAAGAGATTCCTCAAATGCATTGATGATAACTTCCTCCTCCAGGTGGTAGAGGAACCCACAAGAAAAGATACTATGCTGGATCTAGTCCTCACCAACAAGGAGGAGCTGGTGAGTGAAGTGAAGCTGAAGGGTAGCCTTGGCTGCAGTGACCATGAAATGGTAGAGGCATCAAGGCGGGTGCATAGCAAGCTTGCTGCTCTGGAGTTCAGACTCTCTTCTTATCTATGACAAGATAACCCTGCTACTGGATGAGCGAAAGGCTGTTGATGTTGTATTCTTAGGCTTTCAAAAAGCCTTTGATACTGTTCCCCACAAAATTCTTGTAGACAAATTGGCTACTCAAGGCTTGGAGGAGCACACTGTCTCCTGGATAAAGCACTGACTCTGACTAGACAAGAGGGCCCAGAAAGTGGTGGTCAATGGAGTTAAATCCAGTTGGCGGACGGTCACTAGTGGTGTTCCTCAGGGATCTATATTGGGACCACTTCTGTTTAGCATCTTTCTTGATGACCTTGATTCAGGCATAGAGAGTGTCCTCAGTAAGTTTGCAGATAACACCAAATTAGATGGCAGTGATGATTTGAATGAAAGTAGAGAGGCTCTTCAGAAGGACTTGAGTAGGCTAGATCAATGAGCCAACACTAATGGGATGAGTTTCAACAAGGTCAAATGCCAGGTCCTGCACTTAGGTCACGACAACCCCAAACAATGCTACAGACATGGAGCAGTGTGGCTGGAGAGCTGCCTGGCAGAAAGGGACCTGGGGGGTTGTAATAGACAGGCAGCTGACTATGAGGCAGCAGTGTGCCCAAGCGGCCAAGAAGGCCAATGGCATCCTGGCTTGGATTAAAAATGCCATGGCCAGCAGGAATGGGGAGATGATTGTCTCCTTGTAATGAGCTTTGGTGAGGCCACACCTTGAGTATTGTGTTCAGTTTTGGGCACTGCAATACAAGAGAGATGTGGAGATGCTGGAGCATGTCCAGAGGAGGGCAACAAAGCTGGTGAAAGGCCTAGGGAATAAATCTGACGAGGGGCGACTGAGGGAGCTGGGGATGGTTAGTTTGAAAAAGAGGAGGCTGAGGGGAGACCTCATTGCTGTCTACAACTACCTGAAGGGACATTGTGGAGAGGCTGCTGCTGGTCTCCTCTCACGGGTAATTGGAGACAGAGCAAGGAGGAATGGCCTCAAACTGAGACTGGAAAGGTTTAGATTGGACATTAGGAAAACGTTTCTCACAGAGAGAGTGGTCAGGCGTTGGAACAAGCTGCCAGGGGGGTGGTGGAGTCACCAAACCTGGACGTGTTTAAGGGTCATTTGTATGTGGTGCTTAGGGATATGTTTTAAGGTGAATCTTGTAGAGTAGGGTTATGGGTTGGACTTGGTGATCCTGAGGGTCTTTTCCAACCTGGATGTTTCTGTGATTCTGTGATAAAACCACCTTTTTCACTTGGGCTCTAATTATCTGTTGGTTTTTAGTCAGGGTTTTAATTTGCTACAGAATTACAGAGGCCTTCTTATCCCAGTTTTCATATTGCCTACCAGAATTAGTGAGGCAGAAAAGTCTTTGTTTCTGTTTACCAGGTAAATTTAACAGTAAGGTATTTCTGATTTTGCATCATGAAGTTTGCTGGCTGGAGGTGGTAGGGAACTATTGAAAATCTATATTCTTTGATATATTATAAAGTATTTTTTTCCTTTTAGGTCTTTGCTGCCTCTTAGAGCACCAGAATAATTAGAGTACTGTGCATGATATGTTGCTATGTTATAAGTGTAGAAAATAAAAATGGTCTCTGCCAAGAGTTTGTCTAAGTCAAGAGAGGAAGACTTGAATTTTTATCTTACTTAAGATGCTATAATTTGGACCACAGGTTTCATAGGGTTGTCACCATTTTCCCAGGAGAAATACAGAGCCTGGATTCAGTTGTCAGTGTGTAGTGTGCCTAGCACGGTATTGTGGGCCAGCATCTGTGTTCTGGGTTTGTTGGCACAAAAGCAATAACTGTTTGCTTTTCATAAAAAAAGGAAAGTAAGGCTGGCAAGGGAAATGTTTTTAAGAGGTAGTGAACTGTGGTTTTTAGTTTTATGTCTTCAAAACAGAGGGCATTTTAGCTAATTATGTTTTTTAAACATGACCAGAACAGTACATACCAACTACAAAGAAAGAAAATATATGTCAATTGAAGGAGGTTGGAGGAAATGCACCATTATGACTGAGGGGAAATTGACTAATTCCTTTTTTTATCCATCTATTACTGTAATGTAGCAAAAATTCTGCTTCCCTACTGTTTCAGTATTAAAAGGCAGGGTACATAAAAAAAGAGATGCCTATGGATGATAGCTGTGGCTGGAATATTGATTACAAGGTATAAAATCACTTTTAAGATATTCAGGTCCATGTCTGTAGGTTGACTGAAGAAGTGATGATGGTGAACTGTAAATTTGAGCACATAGCAGCAGGAAGGAGAATTGCACAAACCAGATATACTTTGCTGGGTGGCAGGGGCATGGGCAACATATCAACAACTGAAATTTGTTTCTCCTGTTTTGTCTCCTTTAAAAGAATGTGTATGCATCTACATTAGCAGGATTTTGATGAAAACAATTATTCTTGCAGGTACTGACAGTGTCATCGAATTAAAACTTTGCTTCAAAACGGGTATATCTGAAATATTGTCAGATTTCATTCATTTTTACAAAGTATTGAGTGAGAGCTCTCAAAAAGCATAACCTGTGCTTTTGTATGGCACTCCTGCTTCATAAAAGAAAGGCTCTGTTGGACATCTGTTTTGAGAAAGGACTTAGAATTGCCTTATGGTGCTGAGTAAGGGGGCCTGTCTGTGGCTGTGGAGAGGAACATACTCCCCTCAGTGCATGATTTGCATCCCTGTCTGGTGCACCTCACTCTTCCCTTGGTAAATGCTGTCTCAGGTGTACTTCAGATGCTGTATAAGTCAGCAGTCCTTGACCCTTGTTGGATCTGTTTGTAGGTCTTTGTTTCAAAAGTAATCAGGATCTTTTTTCTTCTCTCTAGAAAAGTTGATTGCATATCAACGTGAGTTTCATGCTTTGAAGGAACGTCTTCGTATAGCTGAGCATCGCACTCTGCAGCGCTCTTCTGAGCTGAACGCAATCTTGGAGCAGTTCAGGCGTGCAGTAGCAGAAACAAATGGGAGTAAAAATGCAGTGAATAATTTTTCAGGTACATATGTGTTTTTATAACTCTACAATACCAGTATCTCTTCTTATTGCTAATAGAATAAGAAATTAATATCAAGAAAGCCAAATGAAACTGTTCAGCTCTGGGAATAAAGACTGTAATGTATCTGGTGGAGCGTTTTTTGTGTTTGCTTTTATGTTTTTTTGTTTTGGTGGCTTTTTTATTTCTTAATGATTCACCTGTTCTTCATTCTTAGGACTTCACTTTTGTTTACTTAACATATTGAATATATTTTGACTAGAGCTTAAATCACTTTTAAAATAGAGCTTGAGGGGAAAGGTGAGCAAACAGAAGAAATGGGTGAACTTGAAACAATCATAGTATGTTTAAAAGTCAGGTGAAGATATAAAAACATACAGGCTAAGCTACTGATTATAATTTGTATTATGTACAGATGATGTCCTTTTTAATAACCAGTGATTATACAGTAAACTGGTAAAGTCTTCTGTAAGTTTTTGGCCATTTCAGAAACCGTTTCTCAAGTTTACCAAAAAGTGTGTTTGGCAATGTAAGAGAATTATTTTCAGTACTCAACAGATTATTGAAGTTAAACTTTTGAAATCACACTGCTTTAAATCTATATGAACTTTCTGGTGAGAGAGCTGATTCAGTAAGTTGCAGAAATGTCACTGTTTTGACCTAATGAGGAGTGTAAGCACAAAGAATTGTACAAATTGAAAAACTGGATGAAGCTTGTTGAATATCTTGTCTGCTTGTATTTATGCTATGGGTTACTATTTTCTATAGAAATTTTTTGGAGGTGAGGATGGCAGTGGTTGTTTATTATAGACTCTGAGTGCTGATGTTAATGATGAATTGTTTTATCTAACCTGATATCTGTAGTTTCCTAGTTCTCCAGGAGTGGTATGCATAAAGAATACATCTAACTTAGTGTGTGACTTCTCATCTGATTCTATGTGCATGTTTTTGCTGTTAGTGAACAACCATAGAGGAAGTCAAGTAATTTTCACACTGGATATATGACTAAGTTATTACTATATTTCTAAAAATGGGTTAGTATGCTTACAGACAATGTAGTTAAAGGGAGTTATTCTCTACCGTGTCTGGATCTCAAGAGGGGCTATCCTCTTTTTGCCATGTGCCATAGTAAAAAGCCATGATGAGATGTTAGCTGAACTCTGAATTCCTGAGGTTTTCTGCTCCTAATTTAATATTAGATTGATTTTTATTGTTTTATGTACTTAACTATACATAATATTTCACAGTATATGAATGAATCATTATTCATTCATACAAAGAGCTGTCATACTTGGAACAGAATTTTAAGTCAATCTTTAGGAGTTGAACTTAAAGGTAATGTTAGCAGGAGAAGTACAATGTACCTGTATTGGAATCTACCAAACCAAGCATCTCTTCTTATGGCATCTATTTACAACGCTTTTTTCTGAGATTTAAAAATTGTTAGAAATTTAGTCTCACCTCAAAATAAATATTTTTAAAAGAACCCCGATTCAAGCCCCACAGCAAAACCCATCTATCTTTGTAGAAGCTGCATTCAAAATCTGAGAGGAATGACATTTCTGTACTTTTCTCATTTCTTCACAATTTTATCTCTGAAACCTTGAGATTTTTTACTGAACTTGACATTATAAAGCCTATAAGCTTTCAAAGGTCCATATGCTATCGTATTTGTCATTTGAAATAAGAGTTGTTTTCACACTTTCAGTGTAAGAAAATCAACAGCAGGGGAATTTAAAAACTGTTATTTGCAACTTTGTTAACCACCTGGACATTCTGAGAAACAGTTACTTTGGGAAGAACAAGAATTATTTTAGTACTTTAATGGATTAGATTAAATTCATGTCAGTGTTTATTTTACTGCAGAAATACTCAAAGCCTCAATTGTACATTTAATTCTATTTTTGATTTCAATCTGTATGTGCAGTAGGTGTTTGTAGTTTTGAGAAGTTATTTGCAGAAGCATCATTACATGGTGATGAGCTCTGTAAAGCACAAGTGAAAAATAAACTGGGTAAATATGCCTCCCATTTTGATTCATTGGGGAAAAAAAACTCAAACCCCAACAAACTTCTAAATAAACAGAATGTTCTTAAACATTCTTTTACTTCTGTGGTTACCTGCTAAACCTTATGGGATCCAGATAATTATCAACTATATCCATAGCAGGATTGCTCGTCGGAAAATAATCTCAGCCAGCATTTATTAAGAAAATTTAAATGAACAAAGACTTCCTTCATACACAAGGTATAATGCTTCAGTAACATACATATTTTGTTCTGTTTGTCAGTTAGAATCAAGCTTGGAATTGTGTACTGTTTACCACTGCATAAAGTATCATATTATTTGTTTTCTTTGTTATGGATTTCATCTATGTTTGCAGATGAGACACTAAAATTGTTAAAAGAGCTAACAAGCAGAAAATCTCTTCAAGTGCCAAATATCTATTACCATTTGCCTCATTTGTTGAAAAATGAAGGAAGCCTTCAGCCTTCTGTGCAAATTGGCCTTGGAAGGACAGGAGGTATGCTGATATGTTTTTAGTGTTTTGTATGTAGAGAACTTTATAGTTTCAGTAATTTACTGCATTGCTTGGTAGATCAAGGATGTCTCATAATTTGTGTGATATTGATATCTCTCAGAATTTGCACTGAACCCAAGATGAAAGGAGTTTGTTTTCAGATTTTCTCTTTCCTGCATGATCTCAATCACATTCCATGCCATGTTATGGTACGTGTAAATAAAAGGTGGACAGTCATTGGAGGGGGAGAATAATCAGTCTTGTGCTGCAGGACTATTGATCCTCCTTTTCTTTTCTTTAGTCCACACAAATTCTGAACTTACATGTAACTGTAACTCTGTGGAATACCACTTCTTTGAGCTCTAGAAAATAAATAATATAAAGCCCAACAAAGCTGATCTATCTGAAAACATGTATGTCTGTGTCTCTCTAAGCTTGAAGGCCTTACCAGTGAAAGCTTATTTCTCTGTGCCATCTATTTTGAATGGTTTGTGTTATTGTCCACTGGAACTTTATTTTTTTCTTTCCTTTCCCTCCTTGATTTTGAAAAAAAAACAAACAAAAAACACAGTAGTTATTCTTGGCCTGTATTTTTTCCGTTATTACAGTAAGCTTCACTGCTGCGTCTTTTAACAGAAAGCATGCCTATGTGACAAATGTGTAGAATCACAGGGTTGTATTTCTTACTATAAATGCCATTTATTTCAATGTCCTTATTCAGGAAGGCAAAGGCTTGCTTTTGTATGGCGTTTTAAGTGAAGCCTGTATTATATCACCCTGGAAATATATGACAGAAGTTTGAAATTGCAAAATAGAAATTGGAATTATTTTTAAGTAATGAGGGAGAAAACGTCGAGCTAAAATTACTTTCTCATCTTATCCTTTCCTGTTCACTGTGCTTTTTAGAGTTCACTCTGCATCCTTATAGAGAAGCAGACTCTATAAGGAAGAATAAGCAATGTTTTAAATTGTTGTTTGATTGTTGTATGTATATATGATGTGGTAAATCATATTACATAGGACTTGGAACACTGGTACTGACTTCATGAAGTCTACCTTATATTTTTATTGTATTCCTGCTATTACCTGCTGTGTTGCTAGTTGGTAGTCAACTCTGTACACAGGGGTGGATACACAAAAAAGACTGTGAGAAAGTTAAAGAACAGAGGAGTCAAATGGCCACCTGAAAGATGAGGTTAATAGCATTGGGATCAATAACATTGTAGCTGAGGCAAGGTTGCTTCAAATTGAGGTGCTTTTAACAGCCATAGGAGGTGTCACTGGGAGATTTCCAGTAATCCTGATAACCGGAACTTGTTTTTCTAGAAGAACCCAAATCAGGTGCAAGGAAGTTTCTCAGCAGTGTAATTTTAAAGGATGACTTCTGTGAAGTTAAATATTTTGAGTTGTGAAGAATGATTATGTCAGTGTGAAAATAAAATGGTTAGGGTTTCTGATAATTCTATAAATATTGGTGCACCTTATCTAATTAATACCGTGATTGTTACCTATTGTAACAATCATGCCATTGTTATTATCTGTTACATCACATATAGTATTTGCTCTGTATTTGCAAGATTTTAGTAGGGTGCAGAAGCAATTTCTCTGAGTAGCTGCTAAAAGCATCCCCTATGCCTTGATGCCAGATGGCTTCAAGATGGACCTGCCACTGGGCAAGGCTGCGCACATGAGCAACAGTGGTAATGCTTCTGTGATAACATATTTATGTTATTATAGCAACTGCAGTCATAGAGAGGTGTGAAAATATATAAGGAGAAGAACTCTGCAGGCACCAAGATTAGTAAAGAGTGGGGGGAGGTGCTCCAGGTGCTGGAACAGAGATTCCCCTGCAGCTGGAGCTGAAGACTATAGTAAGACAGGCTGTCCTGGAGCTAATGAGATCCATGATACAGTAAATACCACATGCAGCCTGTGAAGGACCCCGTGCTGTAGCAGGGGACTGCATCTGAAGAAGGCTGTGACTTGTGAGAGCAGCTTGCACTGAAGCAGTCTGTTTCTGAGAAAACTGCAGCTTGTGGAAGGTACCCATGCTGGAGCAGTTAATGATGAGGTGATTCTCCGCCTTTACTCTGCTCTTATGAGACCCCCACCTGGAGTACCGTGTACAGTTCTGTAGCCCCCAACACAAGAAGGACTTCAAAATGTTGGAGTGAGTCCAGAGGAGGGCCACAAAAATGATCAGAGGCCTGGAGCAACTCTTGTGAGGACAGGCTACAAGAAGCTCTTCAGCCTGGAGAAGAGAAGGTTTCGAGAAGACCTTGTAGTAGCCTTCCAGTGTCTGAAGGAGGCCTACAGGAAGGCTGGGCAGAGACTATTTCCAAGGTCTTGTAATGACAGGACAAGGAGTAGTGGGTTTCAACTGGCAGAGGGGAGATTTAAACTGGATGTTAGGAAGAAGTTCTTTAAAGTGAGGGTGGTAAGGCACTGGAACGGGTTGCCCATGGAGGTTGTGGATGCTTCCTCCCTGGAGGTGTGCAAGGCTAGGTTGGATGAAGTGTTAAGCAACCTATTCTAGTGGGAGGTGTCCCTGTCTGTGGTGGGGCAGATGATCTTTGAGATCCCTTCCAACCTAAGCCATTCTATGATGAGCTATAGTTAATGAGAAGCATTCATGTTGGAGAATTTTGTGGAGGACTATCTCCTGTGGGAGGGACTCTCATGCTACAGCAGGGAAAGAGTGTGAGGAGTCCTGCCTCTGAGAAGGAAGAGGTGGCAGAGACATGTGGTGAATTGACTGCAACCCTTATTCCTCATCTCTGTGAGCCGCTAGTGGGGGAGGAAGTAGAGAATTTTGAAGTGAAGTTGAGCCTCGGAAGAAGGGAGAGATGAGAAGAAGGCATTTTAATATTTGGGTTTTTTTCTCATGATCTTGCTCCAAATTGATTTGTAACAAATTATTTTGCTGAAGTTGAGTTTGTTTTCCCCATCACAGTAAGTGATCTCTCCTTGTCCGTATCTTCACCCATGATACATTCAGTATATTTTCTGTCCCCAGTCCAACTGAAAAGAGAGGAGTGCTAGAGCAGCTTTGTTGGACATCTGGAATTCAGCCAGAGTCAGCCCACCACACCTGTGCAATAATCTGGCATGTCTAGGATTGCTTTTTGTTTAGTTTACTGTGTTTCCTCTAAGCATTGGTGGTGGTTATGATAATGATGCTCCAGATGATGGGATGGTATATTTATGAACTGGTTTTAATTAGTTATCTCTATTTTTTAACTCTTTGCCTTTTAAAAGCAATGCTTTATTGTGAGGTAAAATTTTTGTTTTCTAACTTCTGTATAAATCACTGAAAGATCTTTTTTTTTGTTTTGTTTGATTTCAGTTTCCATTGTAATGGGAATACCAACAGTGAAAAGAAAAGTCAAGTCTTACCTTACAGAAACTCTGCACTCCCTTATTGATAAGCTGTCACCTGAAGAAAAACTGGATTGTGTTATGGTTGTCTTTATAGGAGAGGTAATCATTTAAATGTTTTCATACAATTTCCGCTTTACCTTTAATTACAAGTGCCACTCCTTTCAGGAATTGATGAGGATCTACTCTTCCTCCAAGATGTAGACAGATGATTGCCTTTTCTTTCCATGAAAAGAAGATGGTGTCAGTCTGATGCTTTTGAGAGATACAATACTGAAAAGCTCAGCTTTTTCTCTTTGTCGACGGAATAGTGAACATGGATAGAGTGATGCTTGTACAAAGTGATAGAGATAGGCTGATTGCTTTCAATATCAAAATAATGGTTAAGAGTCATCACATTCTCTTCATGCTAGTGTTTGGTCCATCATCAAAAGAATGCTGCAGTTTGAGCTGTTAGACACAGTTATCCAATTTATTTTCTGGACAGTGTAGATACTGTAAGTCCAAACCTTTTTCATTAATTCAAGCAGTGTTTGGCTGGTTGGACTGTTTGGTCAGTTTGACTGTGATTTAGTGGAAATCAAATTTAGGAAAATGATAGAGTGCTTTCAGAAAGTATTCTTTTGGGCTGCTGAGAATTACATGCACTTACTTTGATCTGTATATTTTCCTCTGAAGTCTGACTTGGAGAGTGAGAAATTTATAAAATGTTTGACCTTGATCCATCTGACCATATAGTACTCTACTGAAACAGTGTTTTATGAGTCCCATAGATGAGAATCTGAATCCTCTTGTAACTGAAACCAATTTTTAATACTGTTCAACAGTGTCCATTTGGAGATGAATCAGTGGAAAAGTAGATAGGCATTTTAATACTTCTAGTTCTACTATCAACACATTTTAAAGCTTTCCTTGAAAAGATTGTACATTTTTAACCTGTACCTGAGAACTTCATTCTTCCATTTTTCTAATGTAAATTACTGTGTTTTTTATTCTTGATAGTCAGTCTGGGTAGGTGATAGTTTTCTGCAGGAAATGCTTTTAGAACATCTGTTGATTATCAAGAAAAGAGAATTTGTGTTGAATTACTGGGACACTGGGTGCTTTTGCACTGTATTAGTTGGATTTTTTTTTTTTTGCCTCTTAGTGTGTCTTTTCAAGTTTTAAAAATGAAGTTTCATTTAATTTTGCATAAGGTCTTAGTTGTGAATACTGTGTTATCATCAGATTCTCTGTCTTCCAACACAACTTAGAACAGGAGTGAAAATATCCTCAACTGTGCAAGTTTGTGTCACCCTAGACAAGCCACATTCCTATAGTCAAGTTTCCATAGCTAAAGAACTTTATTCCTTTGCAGCAGTGTGAAATTCTCTATCATATTGGGAATGATTTGATCTTAAAAGTGACCATGAAGGAACTGAACATTTTAACATGGGAGTTACTGCATTTGTGCCTAAGGAGAATTGTGCTGTTTGCGCTGAAGATACTATTACCCTCTGTATCTTATCTCTCTGTCACTTGGAGAGCAGCAGCACAAGATGCTTATTTGTGTACCTGGCACTGCAAGCCATAAGTTTATGGGAAAAAATGAAGGTGGAAAGTTTTAATTATTACCCTTTCATAGCTATTCCTTAGATTTGCATTTATTTTTTTCTTCAATCCAAGTTTTAGTTCTTCCTTGCTTTACTATTTCTTTGATGGTTTTATGTTTGTTTTGTAATAGCTATGCGGAATTCATTCAGTGATTAATATGGTACAGTAAGGACATCATCCTGAAATGTTCTGTGCTTTTTCTGAGATATTTCAGGGTTTTTTTCTGCAAGATGAAAGGTGTAGGTTTGTCAAGCATTTTTTCTGGCTATTCAAAGGAAGGCCTACTACTCTGGTGGATCTCTGTGTCTCCTTAAACAAAAGTAGATGACTTCTTTCTAAGAGTAGCTTTGTCTGTGACATTTCCTAATCTAAAATGTGTTAGATTATTACTATCATTATTACATGCATTAATGAAAGCTTATTTAAAAAAAAAAATGCTATTATTAAAAATTACAGCAAAAGTTTCTGAGAATTGGTATGGTCTCTGCTCAGCATATGTGCAGCTGAAATACAGCAAGAAATGGCCGTAGTCTGTGGCTAGGCAATTTTGCTAATAAGCTGAAAATTGCTGTCTATGTTTTATCTAACAGAAAAAGCACAGGTTGTTTTTCTTTTGTATCAACAACAAAGAGACAAGACATTACAAAAACTTTTTTTTTTAACAGGAGAATTACATGGGAAAAAAAATGCTATTTAAAAAATACGTTAGAATTTTCTTCCTGACTGAGAAATCAGAAATGTTACTGGGAGCTGTAGTGGTGGACTGTAATCTTTTTGTGCTAGGCACCCTACAATATATATATCTCTTAATACTGCTGATTTTTTTAGCAGTTCAGTCTTAGTCCTTTCTTGTACATTTGACATTTTTATGAGAAAACAAGTTGGAAATGAAGGCTAATGGCCTTCTACAAACAGCATGAACAGTGTAAACAGATGAGCTAGTAAATATAGATGCATTATGGTTGCTAAATAAATCTGCATATTCATTTACCGAATGGGTATTTTTCAGTAATGTACACAGTAAATTTCCACACTGGAAGTTAAAAAAATTCTAAAATACCTCAGCTGATGTGATATCTAATCACCAATTTATTTAATTACTAGAATTACTCGACAGTAAACTCTGCAATTGTCCCAATAACTGACACATGTCCATGTTCTCCAGTTTGTTCAAACAACTTCATTGCAGAATAATTTTCGGATTCTCATTAGGATGACTAAAAGATAGGCATGATTCATTATACCTCTATAGTTAAAAATCTTTTTATTCCCCTTCACTATGTAGGTAGTTCATAGACTAATCAGATAACAAGCAATTCCAATCTCATAAACATGCTGTGTGTGAGCATTTGCTTTCAGAATAAAATATCACCTCTAGGTTTAAGAAACTATGAATTCCAGATTAAAATTGTTGTCCAAGATTTTTATTTAATGGGATTTGTATTTAATATGGGAAGCATAGTTTTGAAGTAGCAATAGGACAGAGACCAGTGGTTTTAAACTAGAAAAGTGTAATTTTAGAGTGGATGGTAGAAAGAGTTTCTTTACTATGAGGGAGATGGAACACTGGAACAAGTTGTCCAGGAATGTAGTGGAGGCCACATCCCTGGAGACATTGAAAGTCAGGCTTGATGGAGTTCTGAGCATTGTGATCTAGTTAAAGATGTCACTGCTAACTGCAGGGAGGTTGGTCTAGATGACCTTTAAAGGTCCCTTCCAGCCCAGTGCATTCTGTGATGTTGTGTTTCACTTCATTAATCAGTGACTGCACTTAGCACAGTCTTTTATACAAACAGTAATCAGTGTATGCTGGAAAGACTGTAAGCCCTTGATGTGGCCAAAAATACCAGAAAGACTTCAGGAACAATCAGAAGATGCTGCAGGTATGCAAAAGCATTTTGTGGATTCTGTGCAATACTGATCACATCTGACTAGGCAATAACTGACCAGCCATTTGTTCTTGGAGCACTAGGCCATGTGTTGCAATATACAACAGAGAAAGTTTATTCAAATCTTACACTGTTGGTCCATGTGTATACAACTAAGTTAGGCTAGAAAAACTTACACATCTGGGTTATTTGTATTGCCACATTCTCATCTCTTGGTAAACAATGGCTGCTAGTTCTAAGTGCTCCTTTTGTGGAGAACCTTTTTCTCTTTGTTATTTCTTTGGAGAATTTTTTTGTACTGGTTGGGTCAGTGTGACACAAGCACACAGCAAGTTGCCATCCTGTGCACTGGTGTGAAGAATAAAGCCTCAGCAAAGTAAGCACTGTGTACACATGCTGGGTCAAACCTTGCTGAACCTGTTTTTGATGTATTAACATTGGAGTGCAATATGGAAAAATTCTCTAGCAAAACAAACTCATGTTTTCATTTCTTCTTCTGTTCCAGAATTATGGGTCTGTTTGATCAGTAGATCTCTAAACACCAAAGGAGTATTTTGTCTTTCTTGCTCGCAACCTGTAGATATTAGTATCATCCCAGCTACAGAGATGTTCTTTCTGCAGATCCTTGAAAACTTGAGAACTATCTTTTCCTGGAGCTGTCCTGCAAAGTGTACTTCTAGTCCTCAGAATATATGACTGCATGTCCTGAGTTGGGGAAAGACCATTAGATCTTGCAGTATACATAAATATGTATACCATATTTATGTATTTTTAAAAAATCAAAGCTAGAAAAACAGTTTTTCTTTTGCTAAGCGATACCTTGCCCTCAACAGGCAGTTTTCAAGGCTTACACAGGTGGTAGCCTTTGAGCCCTGCTCACGGTGAGCACAGCTTTTAGATACACTGACAACTTTTCTATCTGGAAGAGCCTTGTCATTGAGAATTTGAGAGACTGGTGCTGCTGTTGCAGACCTTGCTTCTTTGGACTCCAAGCTTTGGTACCCAGAGAGTATGGGCTGCTTATACTGGGCACCATCATGGGATTTTACATATCTCTTTTCATGGTAGTGACTTGAAAATTTTTTATAGGGTATTAAACTAGTGATATTTTTTTAATTAGTTTTGGACAACACTAAGAAATTTTGCTACTGTGATCTGCCTTGGTCTAAAGATAATGGGGACAAATTTCTCCTGTCCTCCAGATAAACACACATTATAGAAGGGTGCTTTTGACTGTATGTGGCAACTAAGTCTATTCCGGAGGAAAAAAAAAGTCTAGACCTTTTCAGTGATTTACAGGCTCACCTGAGGGCAAGAAAGTTTCCCCAGGTTGCTGGGCCATGTATGCTGCTTTCTTTCAGACTCTACAAACCAGGCTTCACCTGTAATATGCACAAAACTATTAGAAGGCTGTATGATACATAACTTGCACCTGAATGTCCAGTTTTGAATTGCCCCATGACTTCTTTTGATCTAGCTGTCCTTCTTACAAGCTAAACTTGTTCTCTGATGTGGTGTTGTGGTTCATGGCACAATCATTATTGGTGTATGCCCTCATGATCAGCAATATGCAGACTGCAAGGATAGGGAGAAAGAGTGGAGTGACACACAAATAGCTTGTGTTCCTGCTAGTGCTGTCAAAGGCTTTGCACTGTGAAACCCTGTCGTGAACTGTATTAGGTTAATCAGAGAACAACTGGAGTGAGATATTTCTTCCTTGTGTGGTAGAGCGAGGACTTTAAGTAAGGGAGAGATGAAGTCATTAGCTCATGTAGGACACAGATTCTGATTTTTGCTTATGTATCATTAGACTGCAGTTATGATGGTATTCTGCATTCTTGTTTTTCACTTTGCATCTTGTTTTCCTGTTCCCTGTATTTTACTTGAACTTGTTACTTCATATCTGAAAGCAGACACTATATTCCTGAAATATCTTTTCAGGTGCATTTGCTGACCTCAAACAGATGCTATTACCCTTTTTTCATAGGCTTTATATCTGTACGTTATTGCAACTACTGGAAACCACTGCTGCACTTCAATTCCTTAGGGCTTTTTCTTCACTGCATAAATATCCAAAAATAGGCTCAAATGCCACTTCAGTGGCTGTTTTTTTGTATGTGAATTTTAATGCCTTGTATATAGCTAATTATATTAGTATGTGCTTTCACCATTTCAAAACATCTCCTTTTCCTGGAGGCTGCTCAGTTTTGCATTGTTCATTACTTTAAATAATAACATTATAACATTATCCCCCCCTATTCTACGTGGATGATGAAAGATCAAATAAAATGACCATGCTTTGTGGATTAATGTATTGCTGTTTTCCACAGTGATTTTTTGGGAAGATGTTCTTGAATAAGTTAAGGTGTGCTACTAGTTTGTATATTTCATTTAAGATCTGGATAATATGTCAGCCTAGATAAACCACTTCATTTAGAATGTACTGTACAGTTAATGTCTCACT
Organism: Tricholaema leucomelas; assembly: GCA_013400475.1. Taxonomy (NCBI): domain Eukaryota; kingdom Metazoa; phylum Chordata; class Aves; order Piciformes; family Lybiidae; genus Tricholaema lacrymosa; species Tricholaema leucomelas. The sequence goes on along the minus strand of WAAF01004049.1, from coordinate 203,431 downwards.
TTGTCCCTGCTTTCTTTATAGCTTCTCTTCTTGAATCTGTATTTTGATATTCTGCATTTTTATTTCCTTTCCCAGTGTTATATGAAAGAAATAAAAGAAATATTTGGAAATTTAGTGCAATCTTTCCGTCAGTTTGCATTTCTTATCTTAAGCTGACTCTTTTTTACAAATTAAATAGAAATTTAACCCAAACAGAGGCTTGGTCTGTCAAAGCAAGATCTGAGATTCAGAAAAACACTGAGAGTGGAAGAGTCCTCTAGAAGTACGTTTAGTCTTATCCGCCTGCTCAAAGGAGAATTTCCTGCTGACTTGCACATTTCTATATGATCTTGAAAATTCTAGCTAAAAAAAAACCAAAAACTTTTAAATTTTGCAAATTTAAGCCCCAGAGCTAAAACCAACTGGGATTAAATTGCTTGTGTGTTGTATCGTGGCATTTCATCGTGCGTGTGCGTGTGCACATTGTTGCCACTGGATAGCGTGAAATATGAGTAAATAGGTTCTGAAATTAATGCAGCAAATTGACAAAAACTGGATTCAGGAGGAGCTGTTGAGTCTAATGACATGGGTACTAGTTGGGCCTAGGAATTATATGCTGTTGATTACCATGAAGTGGGAGGAAAGTGAAGGGAAGGTAACTTTATTCTGTGCATACCCTGTTTGTAGCACACTGCTCTGGCCTTGAGTACGGTGTGTAGTTTTGCTTGGGCACCTCAATGTAAGAAAGACATCTAACTGTTAGAGTGTGTCCATAGAAGGGCAATCAAGATGGTGAAGAGCTTGAGCACAAGACTTGCAAGGAGTGGTGTATGGGAAATTAATAATAGTTATGACTTACTAATTTCTGTATGAATAATAATTTTTATTTTTAATATTTAAAAGTTGGGAAAATTCCCTGAGATTCTTTGAATTTTCAGTTGACAGGAAGTAATTGCACAGAATTAAAATTAAACAGTTTAAACAATCAGAACTTGGAAAATAGGAATGTGAGAACAGGAAGAATTCTAACTCTGCTTATGGAGTCTTGGCATTCACTCCAGCCTATGCACTCACTCTGCATTTGGTCCCTGAGTAAGTCTCCTGTATCAAAGATGCTTTCAAACTCACAATAATGATCCTGGAGTAAAATACAGAATATTCCAGGCAGAGGGGATGGAGTTGCTGCTAAGCCGCTAGTGTTAGCTGCAGCTCATGGCCGCCTTTAATGAGCTGCAAATGATGAGAAGCATCCATTCCATGCTGAATGCAGGAAGGCAGGATGCAGAAAGGTGTGGTTTTCTAAATCGTCTCCCTTTAAATACTTCATTTTGAAAATCAAACTGGCCAATAGGCACTAGCACCATTGTTCTGGCCAGTGAATTTCAAAGCTTCGTGCCTCATTTGACCATGCAGGCACATTGAGGGCAGCACAAGGCACCTAACACGTGGTGCTAAGTCCCCTAGCCCTCAAGGCTTTGCTCAGGCCAAACCCTTATTGTTTGCTCATCTAACCCCATGCCCGGACACCACAACAGGCAGAGGAGAGCAAGGGTTAAACCGGGCTGGCAGGATTCGTGCGCTACTAGGACAAGTGGATGGCGTTGCTTGGTTCATTCAGCTTGGAGACCAGGAGGCCAAGGGGTGACCTCATTGCAGTCTAGGATTTCCTCAACAGGGGCAGTGGAGGAGGAAGTACTGATCTCCTCTCTCTAGTGACTAGTGATAGGACACAAGGAAATGGAATGACGCTGTGTCAGGGAGAGTTCAGATTGGACATTAGGAAAAGGCTCTTAACTAGGAGGGTAATTTGCACTGGAAACAGGCTTCCCAGGGAAATGATCACAGCACCGTGCCTGTCAGAGTTCAAGGAGAATCTGGGCAGCACTCTTGGTGATGTGGTTTAAGTAGTCCTCTGAGAAGCAGAGAGTTGGAATTGATGATCCTTGTGGGTCTTTTCCAACTTGAGATATTCTATGATTGCATCTTTTTAATTTTTTTTTTTCCTCCTATCTGTTTGCTACTGGCTAAGACAGTAAAGAGACTGTTGTTCTAAATTCTGAGGTTTTCCTTACATCCCTACATCATTATAGAAGGTATGAACTTGAAGTAGCTAAGATTTTGCAGTACAAAAAGATTGATTCTTAAAACTAGAAATATTGGCTTTGACAGCTAGCTGTTAATAAATTTCTAACCTCTTTCTTTGTCCGCTAGCAAATATGTACTACAAGTTTGCTGTGCACATGCTGACTCATAAAAATCAATAAAAAAGATTGGAAAGTTCATTGCTGCTCTGGTTCTTTATGTGTTTGTCATGAATAACAATGTTTCTTCAGAAAAACCTAGAGAAGGTACTCTGTAGAGAATTGAAGGGAGTGTCTTCTAAGAACTGAGCAAATTTAAAAACTTACTTCATTGACACTGAAACTTTAGTTTGTTCCACAGTAAAATCTTGAGTTTTCCTTCAGAGGGAATCATCAAAGCACTCTATATGAGTCTTCCATCAAAACTGCTGATGCAAGAGGTTAAACCTTAGATGTTACCATGCTCGCAGGCTTAGGAAGCTCCATAGATCTTAGAAGCTAAAATCTTCTTTTTTCCTGATGAAAGTTTTGATGGTCTCAAGGGAATATTGGCAAGGTGCCTTTAAAGTGAATCTACTGAGGAGTATTAAATACTCAGAATCACATCCGCCTCAGGAAGCAATTTGAATTGAAGGTAGAGTATAGATTGTAGCAGAAGTGAGTATTGTGTATACTAGTCTTGTTCTTATATTTTGCTTTATGTCTGTTCATGGCTGCCGCTGCTGGAAGCAAGATGTTGACCTGGATCAATATTTGTTCTGATCTGGTATGAGTGAAAAAAGAAGGATGTCTTGCTGCCGATGTTCTTACTTTCTCTAGGAGGTCAGTAATTTCATATGATTAGGAAGAAAGAAGAGGCATAAGGATTTGAACTGCTGATATTGAAATAACACTCTTACTTATGCCCTTCATTAGTTCCCAGATATCTGTGTAACAGGACAAACTGGTTTGTGAGGCTTCATGTGATTCATTGATAGGATGAATCTTTGTGGCTGGCACTGTTAACTCTTTAGTTGTGGCCTATCACAATTCTGCCTTTAATTGCTTTAGAGAGATTAGTTCTTAAGATGTCCATTTTTGCTGCTTTTCCTTGACTCCCAAACTACTAAGGATTATTTGCTTTTCAATCTTAATTTTTTTACTAAGGAAAAATTGTAGTTTTGTTACTGCCTTCTGAGATTAAAATGTTTGTATCTATAGTCTTACAGGCTGTGCTGCTTTGCTTGGGATGACTGGTGTCATTTACTTTCAATAGCTACAAGCAGCACTGATACTATGAAAGAGAATTTAAGTTCATCATAGCTGCTCCAAAGTCAATCTAGTATCTGTCAGATGATCTTCCCAGGAAACCGAATGACCGCTTACACTTTGTCTTTCATAGGTGATTTTGTTTTGATTATTTCTGATCTGCCTACTCCTGTTTCGGGTTCTTGGAGAAGATGTTGCTCTTTCATGTTGTATATAATTCACAGTTATATTTAGCAGTCTCGTTTCCTGCAGGTTGATGAAAAGGTCCTTAGGTCTTATTTTGTCAAGGCAGTAAACACTTTCTTCCTCAACAATGGGAAGTAGATTTTGGTCAATAATAGATTTTATTTTATTGTTTTCCTGTTACTTCTCAGTTACTAACTGAATTTACTGATGCTCCTTTGAAGATCCTTAGGCTATTCAAGATTACCTTCCATTGCGACCCTGCAAAGTTTTCAGTATAGTTAATTGTTCCCTTGAGTATAGCCACAACTTGATCAAATTTATTGTGTATAGTCGTATTTATTTTCATAGAATCAACCAGGTTGGAAGAGACCTCCAAGTTCATCCAGTCCAACCTATCACCCAGCCCTATCCAATCAATTAGATCATGGCACTAAGTGCCCCATCCAGCCTTTTCTTGAATGCCTCCAGGGACGGCGACTCTACCACCTCCCCAGGCAGCCCATTCCAATGGCAAATCACTCTGTCTGTGAAGAGCTTCCTCCTAATACCTCCCCTGGCACAACTTGAGATTTATGAGATTTACTGAAATAGCTTTTGAGTACCACCTTCCTGGCACATGTCCATGGCTGAAGGGTAATATCAAAGATCCTTCTTAGTGTTACACCAGTTAGCAAGAGGAGTTGGTTGCCTCAAAGTTCTGACATGGAAAGATGACAGTCAACTTGCTATCCTGGTGTGAAGAATTCCATGTTGAAATCCTGGTTCTAAATCTCATATGCTACCATTAGATGTAAATACAACTGCTTATCTAGAAATAATGGCAGGATATCAAGTTTTAAGTGCGTTTGATCATGTGAAAAATTGCATCAAGTCTCTTTAATTCGGTGTTCTTTTTCGTTCTAAAAGTGGCATCTCCTTCTGCACTATTCTGATGCAGTGGCTGTTGGTTCACAGGAAAGGTTATTACCCCTCTGATTTCAGATTTTCTTGTGTTTTGTTTTCTGATGGTATGTTCTAAGTAAGATTTTAAAAGCAGTAGCAAGTAGCTGCAAACTGGCCTAAACTGTGTCAAATCTAAGGAGACTTGCACTAAGGTACAGGCTGGTAATTAAATACATTCTTTGAGTTGGGATGAAGTTTGACATTTGTTTTAATCTCCAGAATATTACACAGAAGATGGCTGTGTTTCTGCGTACATATAATATATAAAAAAATCCTGCTTTGCTTTGTACAATTAGAGTATGAACTGTTCAACAAGTATTTGAGTTAATGCTAGATTGATTCATTGAAATCTAGCATGCCAACTTGAAATTAAAATTGTCTTTTTCATATGCTAGCTAAAAAACAGTTTCTGTATTTTAAATGTTTAAAAGGTTTAGAAGTGTTTCAGTTAGAATCATAGAATCAACCAGGTTGGAAGAGACCTCCAAGATCATCCAGTCCAACCTAGCACCCAGACCTATCCAGTCAACTACACCATGGCACTAAGTGCCTCATCCAGTCTTTTCTTTATCACTTCCAGGGACGGTGACTCCACCACCTCCCTGGGCAGCCCATTCCAATGGCAAATCACACTCTGTGAAGAACTTCCTCCTAACATCCAGCCTATGCTTCCCCTGGCACAACTTGAGACTGCGTCCCCTTGTTCTATTGCTGTTTGCCTGGCTACAACCTCCCTTCAGGTAGTTGTAGACAGCAATGAGGTCACTGCTGAGCCTCCTCTTCTCCAGGCTAAACAAGCCCAGCTCCCTCAGCATCTCCTCATAAAAAAGATGGATATACTAAAATTTCTTTTAGGTAGTCTCTAGGGCACTGATTTTCAACTGTTAATAGCAGTTGAACTCCATTCCAGTAGTAAACTGTGCACAGACAATCCATCCCTATATTGAGTGTCCTAAAATGGAACTTAGAGCAGTTTTAAATTGTGAACACCTTACCTGCTTGCTAGAACTTTGGTCTAGCACTAGGCATAGCACTTACAAAGAAATTGCATATGAAAAATTTGACAAACGCTTTCTACTCACATGTTTCTGTAGTATTTAGAGCCTGCTTCTGGAGGAAACCCACTGTTGTCCTTTTTGGAAAAGCATGCACCACAGGCTTTATACTGGATTTTACAAAAATAAATCTTTAAGAATGTCAAATTTTAAGATCAAAGGGTAAGAACCTTTATCAAACAAGATTAGTGGTTCTGTAGAAATGCTGGGGAGGGATTTATTCTGTGTGTATAATCCTTTAATGATAACCTCCGTTTCAAATTCATCAGAGGAAGTATGAACTGTTTCTTTGTAACCAGCGTTTCAAAGGCAGCTATTTCTCCAGAATCACCATGAGCCACCAGAATCTGGGTTGATTTATAGACTGTAATTTTTTTTCTGAAAAATGATAAATAATATGTCATATTATTAGATTAATAAGTATGACCAAGATTGCAGCTTTCAGTTACATTGTGCTCACAAACTTTTTTGTTGTTGTTGAAATGCATTTGTACAAGCAACTGAACAGGTTGAATAATCAGCCAGTTTTGGCAAATGAGGTGATAGAGACTTTTTTCAGAATGTCATGATTTGTTTTAACCAACAAGTAATTCTTAGACTCTGTGCATCTTTAAGAACTGGCCGATCAATAGGATTGATCGTTCCTCGAGTTTAGTCTCTGATGCAAAGAAGCAACCCTATTCAGGAAAATGTCATGTTCATTGCTGTCTGTGGTTGGGGAACTGACACTTTTAATGCATAATTCAGGAGAAGATGTGGTTTTTAAATAAGTGGGGGTGTGTCTGTATGTGTTCAATGTTCTGTTTTCCAGAAAGCTTTCCTTGGTAGTATTTTAGTGTGTATAATAATTATTATATAACAATAATACAAAATTCTTCCACCACAAACACTCTGTGATCTTCTTGCAATTAAGAGAATGAGAGGTTGCAAGAAGACACCAACAGTTGGGTTAGAACTGTCTGTTAAGTTTAGATGTGAGACAAATATTATTCCACTCTTTACAACAAAAAAATTGTTTCCTCTCCCAGTAAACATAAGACAGTTACATGTGTGATGTGTTCCAATATTACTCACATGTCTTACATGCTGAAATTTATTTTCAAGTACAGCTACCTCCAATGTTTATTATACTGGGTTCTTTCAAACTGTGGCTCTAAAACTGTTAAGTATTCTATTTGTTTTTTGTGTTTGTTTTTTTTTCCAGACTGATCTTGATTATGTTAACAGTGTTGTTGCAAGCCTGGAAAAAGAGTAAGTTGTAGTTTTAATGGGGGATCAGATTGTGATAAATAATAAAAAGTGTTCTGGAAATAGGAGGTCTTGTTCTTGGGAGTTCAGGCTTTCAAACAGATACTAGATGATAAATGAAGGGGCAACAATTCAGTCAGTTCAACTGTAAAACAATAAATGGGATTAAATTAATTTGGTGCAACATAAACAGATGGGCTTGTTTTAACATGAATGCTAATTTGTGGCATCTGTGTTAGGGCTTTGTATTCCATATGTTCAAAGAGCTAAAAAAAATTACTAGGTTCTGAAAAAGGGCAGGCAAAAGAAACATTTAGAACCTACTTAGAATTCTGATCATTGGATGAGAGTCTGTATTGATCTGATGAAGATGCTAAGAAAAATAATACTTGTTTATATACTACTTTTATTTTGCATACTTTGTTTGAATAAATCATTGCAATGACTAATAACAGTGAATAATAACTGCCGACAGAAAGCAAGCAGGAAGTCTGCAGAATGCAGAATCTCCCATGTGACTTTAGGATGTTTCTGTTGACAGGTTTTCTACAGAGATCAATTCTGGCTTGGTGGAAGTAATAGCTCCTCCTGCAACTTACTATCCTGATTTGACAAACTTGAAAGAGACATTTGGAGATTCGAAAGAGAGAGTGAGGTTAGTTTATTCCCCCAGTTCTTTTCCCATCTCTTCCCACACCCACACTTTTGTTGTTTATGAAATGGCAAGTGGGATGTGAATTTTTGAAATGTTTTCTTACTGTAATTCTTGAAAGTGTGGGGATGCTAGAAGTGCTTTTTGAATCCATCTCATTCCTGTCTTCCTGCTGTTCTGTGCATGATCAGAGCCTAATGCTATGCTTGCCTGAATTAAGTGTTAAGTTTTGGGCTGGGACTTGATACACCTTTTTTTCATGTATGTAGACCTTTTACTGTTTTTGTTTCTAAGATAGAGTATAAACCCCAGCAGTTCCTATTGAATTGCCTTCTAAAATACACGTTTTTTTAGTGAAATGTCAGGTAGTTTTAGAAAATCAGAATCGAGTGAAACACATTTTATGTCTCTATTAAAACCTAAGATGAATGCTTTGTTCCTTTCTTCAGACAGAGGATTTTCTGAGGTCACAAAGCCAAAAGCAGCTGTCCTAGCATTTCACTAATACGCATCATTCTTTGTAGTGAGATTTACTTTGTGTTGCCAGAATGTATTGAAATAAGTTGGTTGTTTTTTTTTTCATAATCCTTAAGATCTTAATTTAATTTCAGATGGAGAACAAAACAAAACTTGGATTATTGTTTTCTTATGATGTATGCTCAGAAAAAGGGAGTTTATTACATCCAGGTAAATTTCTCTTCTTTGTTTTGAGACAGATTTTCAAATGAGTATCTAGAAATTATGCTTTTGGACACACCAGAAGAACAAAATAATACTTTTTTTTTTTTCATAGTTGAAAAAGAGCATTAAATATGTAAGTTATGATACATGAGAAAGTAATTCATGGAGGACACTGTCTCTGAAGTAGAAAGTAATTTGTCCTGTGTGACTGATTTTATCTTAAGGTACTTAGTGGGGAAAAAAACCAACAAGGAAAGAATGCAAATGCTCAGTTACTGGATTTTTTTTTTTTCCCTCCTCGTTCCTCAAATGGGTTACCATTGAGTTGCCAATGCAAAACCTGACAGCATGGTTTTGACTGAAAATGAACATCAAATCCATTTTTGGTTTCTTTAGAAGGCAAGCAAGGCATCACTTTAATATGACTGTTGTATTTAGAGACATTTTCAATGTATTGCTAGATGTGGTTTCTTTTTTAAAGACATTTTCAAGAACAGAGTTAAGCAGTTCTTTAATTTAGCTCAGAATTGTTCCTGTTGTTCTTTGCTGCTTTGATGTCTTAGCTACAGGTATTGCAGATTTAGTGACGAACAGTGTTTATGATCTTTATTTGAATTTTGGGACTGTTTTCTTTGGATATAAAGTCCCACTCATCTCATCTAGTTTTTACGAAGCTGTGCTGACTGCTTTCCAAGAGCTGTTTGAAGAAAGCTCTTCTGGAAGCTGCACAGCCAATGGCATGAGGCATTCTTTTTGAAACTAGTCAGTTGCATGAATATTAGTGCCAGTACAGAAGGGAGACTGTGAATGCACTGAGAGAAGGGATAGGGAGAAGCAGGATCATTAAAGCAGTGACCTGTATTTAGTATGAATTAAGGGAACTGTAGCACCCTATCTTGGCTGTTCTGCTGCCTGGAATGGAGGACTATGCACTTGTTCTTCTGCTGGACAGCTAAAGCTAAATGCAATAAATTCCACCATGGTAGAGAATGTTTTTCTTAGCTTCTTTGTTTTCTTGGAGAATACATTCTTTTAGTGCTGTTAGGTGTGTGAATAAACAGTCATGTTTGTGTACAAAGAATGAAGAAAAATAATACGGACATTCCACTTGCTATAGTGTCACTTAGTGTAACATTGTTTCGTGGATGTTTCTTCTCTGAAGAGAAGCTAGAAAAGCAACATTCTGAAGTAATTAATTTGGATACCTGTGTGGATTCTCACTACAGGAAGATTCTGACTTAGTTCTCCACAGACAGACCTATGTCTTACAGTAGTTACTCTGGGCTATAGTGTCTTGGTTTTACAGTAGCACTTGCATTAGAAACATGTGGCTATATGTTAGAAATATAAATCACTATCTCCTACCTGTACTTTATTGCTTTGCTGGTGCTTTTTTTTATTTATGTTGGTACCACTGCTGCCTTCCTCTAGCTTGAAGATGACATCGTTGTCAAGCAGAATTATTTCAGCACAATAAAGAATTTTGCACTTCAGCTTGCTTCAGAAGATTGGATGATTTTAGAATTTTCTCAGCTGGGTTTCATTGGTAAGAAAATGTTCACTTCAGTAGTTTGAAACATACTCATCCTCAGACTCTCTGAATTAATAGTGGTCTGACTTCAAAGCTCTCTCTGTTGTACTGAAAATAGACCAAGAAGTAGAAAATAATTGGCTTTTTTAGAAGCCCTGGTTTAACTCATGGGTTTTGGTTATTTTTTCAGTTGTTTCATATACTTCTGTGTGACTGAAGCAAACTCAGGCTGTTGGAAAATAAGGCATTTTTAATAACCAAAAATTAATGAATTTATAAAAATAATATACAGTTGAATTGCAATAAATGACTTAATTTTTCATTTAGCTGCTATTGAAACCAATGTCATTAAATCACAACTGAAGTAAAAGAAAAAAGCATGAAAACTAACTCGACCTAAAACAACTTCATTGGTGTTAGTATCAAGATTTCCAAGAATTGGCAGATATCAGTTTGTCCTGGTTGCAAAGCATCTGCTGTATCCACCTCATCCATATATCCTATATCCATACTCCATCAAGGAAAAGTTACGACAGTCTTCACTTTCCTAGGTGTAGTTAATCTGTCAATTGCAATGAATGCCATGAACTAATGGAGCATCTTGTGCCGTTGTGGATTGACTATCAGGGTGCTGTTGAAACTACTTCATTATTCATTGTTCTTACTTTAATATGTTGTTTTGAGAGGTACTCACTTAATGGAATAGCAATGCGAGAGAAATTTTCAAGGGATTTTAGTAATCAAAAGGTTATTTCAGTACTGCAGTGATGTGTCATGATCTGTTTGAAAGCTGAGGAAAAATCAAAAACTAAGGCTGTGGAGGTTTTCATTGTAAAGGCTGTAAGTTTAGCTCAGAACAGGAAGAAGTTCTTACATATAACAAGTAAACTGCAGTCTTGAGTTTTCTTATTCTTTTGGGAATTCTTGTTCTCTCTAGTTTCTATGTTGGATCTGCTTTTCAGAGAATGTTTTCATTTTTAGCTCAGTGACCTGTAATGTTAGTACTGAGAATGTTGGCACTGTGCAAGTGTCAAGTACTATTCTGTGTCCAGCTCAACATCGGGTGTGCTGCTGATGCAATAGTTCCCCAACTTTCAGGATCTCAGAGATTCACTGAATAGAAAAGAAAACAGGAGCTATCTCCTAAATGTGCTATGTTTGGTTACAATATACTACTTTGTGCATTTGACAATGAAGAGGAGGAATGGAAATGGACAGAGTAAAGTCTCCTTACCTGTCACCACATTAAGGATCTCTTTGGTTGCTACCAGCAGAGATGCACTCCTGCTGAGATTGTTCCAGGACTTTCAGAGGTGGGAGAGAGAAATGGGAAATAGCATTGCCTATCATTCAGAAATAATAATTTAAATAATTTATTCTAGCTTTTACCCTAAGTAGACTTACCTCTTCTTTTGGGTGCCTGTTGCAACTCTGTGATTTGTAGCCAGTTTTGTATATAGGTGTCAAAGGAAAAAAGTAGAGGATTGAATTGCTTAGATGCTACTGATTATTTCCAAATCTGAGAGAGGTATGACTGATTTGCTGTAAGGTATTGGAAACCTTGATCAGCTTGCAAGCTGGCTGGGTGAAAATACTTTTGTAACTGCAAATCTAATTTATGCAAGTACTATGTGAGGAAGTGACAAATGCAGCTATTTAGACTGACAGCAGGATTACAGAATTCTGTCACCTCTACCACAGAACAGATGCTGCTTCCTTTGTTGTTGTTGCGTTTTTTTTAATACCTAAAGCATAGTCATACATGCTGTCAAGTATCTAATAAATAATGTGTGAGACATATGCTGTTTCCTTAAAGCTCTGTGCAAGGAGATGCATTTTGCTCTTCTAGTTCTAGTTTGCACTACAGTCCTGGCAAAACACAGGAAAATCCTGGCAGTTTTTTAGGAGAAACACTGATTTGTCGTCCAACTGCCTGTGAGCTGAAGTGTTTTCCAGAGGATCTGCAGTAGTCTGCATTTTACCTGTATTGCCAGCTGTCACAAACTGTTAAGAAGCGGTCTGAAATCAAACTTCTGGTCATCTTACATAGTTCCTTTGAATCTTCCTGTACCCTGATATTTTGAGGCCGGTTGTTCTGATTATTTTAAGTTCTGATTAGAGTTTTGCTCAAGGTGTGGAGTGGAAATCTGGGGAAAAGTCAATTGTTAACTATTTAAATAGCTTCAAAGTAGTTCTTGATTTAGTACTAGTAATTTGCACATCATTAACAAGGATAGCGTTGAAAAAGTTCATCTGTGGTTAGAATATAGCTTGCAGGTATAAAATTAGTGTTGTTGTAGACCGAATGCATTTAGTGATGGTCATGTGGAGGAATGAAAATGATTTAGGTATTTGCAGTTCAAAGAACTGTCGAAGACATTTTTTTGTATTGTGTGTGTCTTGTACTTGCCAACAAAATACTAAGAGGGTCAGCATAGTTTGCTAAAGATGGTGTTTCAGCAGACTGAAAATAAGATGGAAATCGTGTCAGGGAACAATAAGTAGCGGAAAGTGTTCATCAATCATCTTTTATTGTCTGGTCCTATCTCTCACTTTACTGATGTAGATAAATAATATAGAGAAAGTCTTCCATATTTTGTAAATCTCTAGGGATTTATGGAGTGAGATTTTACCTTTGAGTCTTAATTATTTTGCATTTTGAATTTTCATCCCAAAGGCCGGTTGTATGCACCCCCCAAAGGCAGGTTGTATGCGCCCAGAATCTGAAACCTCTGAAATTTTGTCAGTGATCTCCTTGACTTAGATCTGTTCTCATGCACTGTACCAAGTGCACAAACATGTGCAAGATGAGCCACTAGTTCAAGTCTTTCACATTGTCCTTTGGTTTGAGGCATTACATCCTGACCACAGTTTTTGCACAAGTCTCTTTTGTCCTGATGATTTTTAACTGCTTATTGGAGATGGGTGGTGGGCAGTCTGTAGGTTGGACTGGATGGCATCTCACTGACTCTTAGGCTCAAAGCACTTTCCTCACCTGCAGGTGAATGGGAGGCCACAGGATTGCAGGTCTTGGACAAACGCTGATTCTTGTTTTTGATCTGTAGCTATGCTCTAGGGAAGCCAGACTACTGCTGCTACTGTTGCTCAGGAGAAGCTAGACAAGTGCTTGGCTGGTTTAGATTTAAAGGAACTGTGGTATTTGGTCTGTGAAGTAGAAGTCATACTGGGCTGCCTTCCATCACAAGGGCTAGCTGTAGGCAGTCAAGGGTCCAGAACTTTGGCAGAGGCCTGGTTTTGGACTGATGTAGAATGTGTGTTCTATGTACTAAAAAAGGGACATTGGTCCATGGCAGTACTGTTGCTATGGGATGGTGGAGTCCTGAACCAGAATGACAGATGAGGGATACTGTTCTAGACTGAAGGATAAGGGGCTGGGGCAAAGCTGTGCCACACTGGGTGTGGGAGGTGGTGACAGTGTTTCAGCAAGTAGTGTCTGGATATCTGTCCTTGGTTACTGAAGGGAGTAGAGGGCTTATCTCAGGTACAGGGTGTTGCCTATTCATCTTTGCATCAGTGATCATTACAAATAAAAGTGCGAAGGCTTTGCCTGCATTGTTGAGCCCTTCCTTGGTGCTGGGCAGCGTAATGTAGAGAGCCCAGCTGGATCTGAACACGCTAGTGCATGTACAGCCAGCTGATGCTTATCTAAAATATTCTGAGTAGTAGTCAGGTGTATCCAGGGTTTTGTTTGATTGGGTTTGTTTATCTTTTTTTCCCTGGTGTAGCTTGTAACATCACCATGGTAAATAGGTTATCACGTCAGGGATGTTTGACTGTGTGTTTGATAGTAGCATGTCAGTCTACTAGAGAAAAGTGCCTCTGGGCCTGGACAAGTTTCCCATATGGAAATGAATAATTTATTTGTTGATACCCTCTTTCTATTTGAGGTAAAATAAAGATAAATTAGGGAAAAGAGTAAATTCAGTCTCAATCTCTGCTTATTTTATTGTAGGTAAGATTCCTGTATTAATTTTCGGACTTTGTGACAAAGTGTCACAAAGACTATGGCTTTTCACCATAAATGACAACTGAAGACTGTAAAAATTGTGCTCATCAGAACATTAGTTAGTCAAAGGGAAAAAAAATACAGTGTGATTCTATTTCTCTGTCCTTGGGTAGAAGAAAAGGATTCCAGGTAATACAACAACAATGCAGTATGTAAATAGTAACAGTGTACTGATAAAAAAAAAGTAATATCTTTCTTATGTCTTTACAGAAGGAAGCTTCACAATTGGCCCCAGTTTAGTAGGAGTTATCCCTTGTTTAGTGAGAGCGTCTTATTCCAGTTACAGAGTATTTTCGAGTGGAGATGCTTATTTGAGGACTTCACTGCAACGAACATGAGTGATGTCAATATTTTTGCTATTTAAACAGCCAAATTAAAGAGGGTTTTTGTTTGTAATGGACAACTCCGATTTAGAAATGTCAGGTCAAATGTCTTGCCACAAATTTACTTCTCCACCTCACTGTATGAGCAGTCTGCTTTATGAATATAGTATCATTCTAACAGATGAAATAACAGAGACTTTTGCCAAATGTTTCTTATATATTTATTACACTGCATTATGATGTAGCCTTGCTCAGACCTCTCCCAACTCATCTTAGAATTCCAGCTGAATGTAATTTCATTGGCTGTGTTCTTACAAGATTTCCTAAAATTTGCAAGAGAATGAGGTGTCATTCTGTTTCTGGATAAGACAATGCCCCTTAGATGATCTCCTGTGTATGTATCTTCTTTTTGAGAAAATGAAAGGTCTTGCAATTTGAGAACCTGACATTCTCAAAGCAGATCACCATATACAAGGGTCTTATCACACATGTAACAGGACTCCTGCTTTTCCTTAAAAATATTGTCATGGCTAATACATGTCAGCTAACAACTTGGCATTCTGCATCTACACTGAGGTGTTGCGTAATATGCCAGGCTCAGTTGCCTATTTTAGTAGAGAAATTTTCAATCTCTCTTACAATAGGGATTTGAAGTCTCAGCTCCTTGTTGTTTTTTCTCTTTGTTTGTTTTTTTTTTTTCCTGCTTCGTCACAAGTCTCCTATGGATTACAGCCTTCAGTGAGCCTCAAAAGAAAGAAGTAAAAATGTCTGGCTCTGGCTCCTAGTCAGTGAAGACTAGGTAGCTTTATACTTTTTGTGCAGTACTAGTTCAAGGCGATACTTCGGATATGTCCTGCCTTCTGTCTATATAAATGTGAATATCCTCCTCAATGGCTAAATAAGGTAGACTGCTTGCACTGCTTCTTCATTTCTGCTCAGATACAATACTAGAATGCTGATAGTTTTTAGACATCATACAAAGAAATGTTTCCTATTTGTTTGTCATCTAGACTAGCCTATACAGGTCCTTAGGTAGCATTTCCAAATTATCATAGTAGCATCAGGGTTGGAAGAGACCTCACAGATCATCAAGTCCATACCTTCACCACAGAGCTTAAGGCTAGACCATGGCACCAAGTGCCACGTCCAATCTTGCCTTGAACAGCCCCAGGGATGGCGACTCCACCACCTCCCCGGGCAGCCCATTCCAGTGGCCAATGACTCTCTCAGTGAAGAACTTTCTCCTCACCTTGAGCCTAAACTTCCCCTAGTGCAGCCTGAGGCTGTGTCCTCTCATTCTGGCGCTGGCCACCTGAGAGAAGAGAGCAACCTCCCTCTGGCCACAACCACCCCTCAGGTAGTTGTAGACAGCAATAAGGTCACCCCTGAGCCTCCTCTTCTCCAGGCTAAACAATCCCAGCTCCCTCAGCCTTTCCTCGTAGGGCTTGTGCTCGAGGCCTCTCACCAGCCTCGTCGCCCTTCTCTGGACACGCTCAAGGATTTCAATGTCCCTTCTAAACTGGGGGGCCCAGAACTGAACACAGTACTCGATGTGTGGTCTAACCAGTGCAGAGTACAGGGGCAGAATGACCTCCCTGCTCCTGCTGGCCACACCATTCCTGATGCAGGCCAGGATGCCATTGGCTCTCTTGGCCACCTGGGCACACTGCTGGCTCATGTTCAGGCGGGTATCAATCAGCACCCCCAGATCCCTCTCTGTCTGGCTGCTCTCCAGCCACTCCGACCCCAGCCTGTATCTCTGCATGGGGTTGTTGTGGCCAAAGTGCAGCACCCTGCACTTGGAGCTATTGAATGCCATCCCATTGGACTCTGCCCATCTGTCCAGGCGGTCAAGGTCCCGCTGCAGAGCCCTTCTGCCCTCCAACCCAGCCACATCAGCCCCCAGCTTGGTGTCATCTGCAAACTTGCTGATGACTGACTCAATGCCCACGTCCAGATCATCAATGAAGATGTTAAAGAGGATGGGGCCCAGCACTGATCCCTGAGGCACACCACTAGGGACCGGCCGCCAGCTGGATGTGGCACCATTCACCACCACTCTCTGGGCTCAGCTTTTGTCCTCTTGTAGATGAGAACCAAATTCTGTTTTCTGATGAACATGGGAAGTGTTTTTGTGCCCTCAGGGAGGAAGCATTTCTTAATGTCTGCTCCAGCTGTTCTTCTGAAATATAGGAGAGTGTATTAGAACCTCTACCATTTGTGCAACTTGTTATTTAAAAAGCCTGTGAAATTCTCACAGATTACAACTGTTAAAAAACAACAACAACAACGTTTCAAATTCTTAATGCTATAGAATCATAGAATCAGCTAGGTTGGAAGAGACCTCCAAGATCATCCAGTCCAACCTATCACCCAGATCTATCCAGTAATTTAGACCATGGCACTAAATGCCTCATCCAGACTTTTCTTGAACACCCCCAGGGATGATGACTCCACCACCTCCCTGGGCAGCCCATTCCAATGGCAAATCACTCTCTCTGGGAAGAACTTCCTCCTAACATCCAGCCTATACTTCCCCTGGCACAACTTGAGACTGTGTCCCCTTGTTCTATTGCTGTTTGCCTGGTAGAAGAGACCAACCCCCACCTGGCTACAACCTCCCTTCAGGTAGTTGTAGACAGCAATGAGGTCTGCCCTGAGCCTCCTCTTCTCCAGGCTAAACAACCCCAGCTCCCTCTGCCTCTCCTCATAGGATTTGTGTTCCAGGCCTTTCACCAGCTTCGTTGCCCTTCTCTGGACACATTCCAGCACCTCAACATCTCTCTTGAATTAAGGAGCCCAGAACTGGACACAGTACTCAAGGTGTGCCCTGACCAGTGTTGAGTACGGGTCCTGCTGGCCGCGCTGTTCCGGAAGTGTGGACAAACAGAGCACCTGCACTGGAGAAGAGCTTCTATCGGACTCTGATTCATTAATGCACATGTGCTCCAGGAGCCTGTGACAAAGACACCATCTGCAAAAACAAATTGCTTAAGCCAGTGCCCTAAGAGATTCATTGTCATGCAACGTCTTTCTCTCTTGTCTCCTCTATTGTAGTCTAACAAAGTACAGGAAGACCTCATTAGCAAACCTAATGATGTTTTCTGCCCTCAAATCTGGAACTGCCTTTGGGAGTTTATCTGGCACTCAGTCCCTAGTGCAAGCGCTTGTTAGTCTGTCTTCAGCCTTGGACTGCCCTATTCCTGGTTGCAGTGTCTTCATATAAGGCACCTTACTTAAGTTCTGCATCCAGTTTAAGAAAATAGCCCAGTGTATTGGCCACCTTTCTCTTCAGACACCTGTACTGGCAATGAAGTGTATTCCACAACCACATAAAATGACATAATAATAAATAGACATTATTCATCAACATCACGTTTCTTTCCTTCTTTTACTAAAGCCTCCTTTAAGCCTCACATTTTGCAGGGTTCCCAAGAATAGCACAGTGCCACTCAGAAGTTCCTCTATACTTGACCAAGCAACATGTTGGCTTGAAAGCCTCAAAGTCATGGCAGTACTTGGCAAAGATGCTGTGCATTTTTTTTTTATGAAAGGGACTTTGGCTTTCTGCTGAGCAGCTGACTGCTCTGAGCAGGGCTAGATGGAACTGCTGTCGGTCTGGGTTTGCTGATGGCTGATGCATTTCAGCAAAAACACGGATGGCTGTTACACATTGTGTCTGGTTATATTCTAGTAACTTCTTTTCCTCTGAATTTCTACACAGGAGGTTCTGGAGTTAGTGGTACTTGATTCATATCTGCATTTTTTACCTGCAAAGATGAAATTGCTTGTCTGATCAGATAGCATTTGCAACATCATTCTGTCTCTGATGTCTCAGATGCTTGAAGCTCACAGGGAGAATAACAGACATGAAACTTAACTCCTCTCTTTTTTTTTCAGACTGAATTTCTGTTCTTAGGAGATTGTGTTATAATATCTGCTGAATGTTTTGACAGCACCAAAGAAACATTACAACAAACCGTTTGAATGGTGGTTTTATTTAATTTTGTAAAGCTGAAAGGTTTTAATAACATGGGGATTTTAAGGTGGCTGTTGCTAACATTTTCTGTCTTGGCATGAATTTGTAATCTGTTGTCTCATTGTTTTTAAAGGACAATGTTATTTTTAATCTCAAATAATTCCAGCTATTGTTAATGTCATCACAGGTAAAATGTTCCAGTCTCCAGATATCACTCTTATTGTAGAGTTCATATTTATGTTTTATAAGGAGAAACCTATTGATTGGCTTTTGGACCATATCCTCTGGGTGAAAGTGTGTAACCCTGAGAAAGATGCTGTAAGTTCATTTTTATTATAAAACTTCTAAAATGTTTGTGATGTGAATGAATTGGCTTTGGTGAGCTGGAGGCTAGCATACTGTGCATTCTAGTTACTGTATATATTGAAGGATTTTAATCTCAAAAGGAACTTTTGAAAGACAGTTCTCAGAGGCATTATAACTGTTATTGTTTCAGACTTCGGATATGCATGTGGTAGGATGAAAAGCAAAATCTAGTTGAGGTTCTGTATGTAACAGTCCTAAAATACACTCATTCACGTGATGCCTAGTGAGGATCAGCAGAGTAGCACTGCTTGGACATCAGTTACAGAGAAGATTCTGAATGGGGAATAAAGTTTGGATTTAGTTTCTTCATTTCTCAAATAACATTGCTCCTGAAAGATTGAATTAATAGGTTCTGTGCAAAAACATTGAACAGTGTTGTATTTGCACAGCAGCCTTGGTAGATTTCTGGAATGAAGACCAGATCAAATGGGTAAACAACAGTTCTGGGTTCTTATTTAATCTTTTTGGTTCATGTGACATCACCTACCTGCAGTAAAAATTCAGCAGCCTTGTGTTGGTTTTACTAATGTGACTTTTATGTTTTAACTCCCCTCCTCTGTTTCAGAAACATTGCGATCGACAGAAATCTAACCTACGGATACGTTTCAGGCCGTCTCTTTTCCAGCATGTTGGCCTCCACTCCTCTCTAGCAGGGAAGATCCAGAAACTCACAGTTAGTAGCTAAAATTTTCCTTCTATTCCAAAGCAGGCTGATTTTCTCAAGATGTAGCACTTGAGAAAATACTTATTTTCTCGTCTTGGTGTTTTCAAGCATGTTTCATGTTACTCCAATTGGAATTAAATCTGGTTTAAATTGGCCACTATCAAGTATAAGAAACATTTGCATCACCTTATTTTTGTGTAATCTTACTAGTGAATATTTTTTATAAGTCTTTTAATTGAACAGCATGTTCATCTTGTTAATTAGTACAAGATATGATACAATTAAAGATGAGTAATACATTCATTTTAAGTTTTATGCAAATGTTTAAGTGTAACCACTTGGGAAAAGAGCATAATAAACCAGGCTAACTGACCAGCATGATGTTTGTCTTTATTTCAATTAGGATAAAGACTTCCTGAAACCACTGCTACATAAAATCCATGTGAATCCACCTGCAGAGGTGTCGACCTCTTTAAAAGTCTACCAAGGGCATACACTAGAAAAGACCTACGTAGGGGAAGACTTTTTCTGGGCTGTTACACCAGTTGCTGGCGATTATATTCTGTTTAAATTTGACAAGCCAGTTAATGTAGAAAGGTTAGTAATTATTTATCTTTGTTTCGTATCTATAGCTGCCTGTTCTCCAAGACTGCTGTAATTTTTTTCTTGCTTTTATTTATTTTTTTAATTCAATCTAGAACTTTTTTGTTAAGTGCAATTCAAGACCAGTACTTCTCAGGCAGTTCAGAAATGAACTTAAAAGAAGCCAATGTGATTGTATTTGGTAGGTCTGCTTCTAATTACAGAGCAATTGTACAGCACGGTATGTGGTGCAGTATATTGTGCCCTGCAGCCTTTGTCCCTAGATTGTCCAAATCACAAATCTTGTTGAGGTGCATCACAGCATCCTCAGACCTGAAAGCTGGAAACTCTGTAGGGTATTGTTTTTTAGACGTAGCTTTAGGGCTTGAAAAAGTCACTGTACTAAGATTGTAAGTTGACCTATTTAAAAAAACTTAAATTTTAACAACAAAAAGAGGGACAACAAATATCCATGATTTGTTAGAGGGCTTAAGGACTTCTTTTTAGCTATTAGTCAAATTAAAAAAGAAAAAACAAGTTTGTACTTTAGTCATCATTTAGTTCTGTTGAGATTCGTTTGCTGCTTTTTACTGTCTTGCCAACAGAGAGAATATCTCCTTTTTTTGGAGGCATTCAAAACCTGTCTGGATGTGTTCCTGTGTGACCTACTCTAGATGATCCTGCTCTGGCAGGTCTTTTGAGGTCCTGCTAACTGCTAACATTCTGTGATTTTGTTACTTATAAAATAGTTTACTTAGCATCTGCTTAAATGTTGCTGTGCTACTGGATTCCTTTTCTTCACATACCTCCTGTTGTTTTGAGGCTAGTACCTATAGTGTGGTAGAAAAAAAATTGTTTGGATTGATTTGGCTGGGAGATTTTCTTCTGAAGCAGCCCTTTTTGCAGTCTGATACTGAATCCAATCAGCTTCTGTGCCTTGGTACGTAATCAGAGGCTTCACCTTGGCATGGTGTAACATTGAGGATCAGTAGTTTCCTTGTTACCATGTTGTTCCAAACTAGTCTGACCTATGAAACTCAAGTTTGTCATTCGAGATGTCAGATGACTCTTACAGTTGATTGCTATGCGTTAAAAGACTTTCCTGGTTAGCTTTACAAGATGCATGTGTTGAGGAATGTGACTGCTGTACCTCCTTGGATTAAAGGCAGATTTTTTTTTTTTTTAATCCCATGTCAAAAGTTTAAAAAATACATATTTTTCAACACAGACATGTGAATCCATTGATTTCTATTTGATAAAATTTTCCTTCTCAAAACTATAAAGCAGGTGTTGTCTGATTTGTGTGTTTGAAGGGTTTTTGTTGGTGGTGTTTTTTGTTTAATAATATATGCATCTGCATTATGAATGGAATAACTAAATAGCAAATGGATTAGGATGAGTCCATGCACAGTGGTAGTTTTGGAAGTCGTTGCTAGCAAGTTTATCACTGTTATTTTAAAAATGGCATACACAAGTCTAAAGAAAACATTTTTAAAGTTTTTAAGTGTAACCTTAACGATGAGGGAATTAGAGGGATGAATAAGTAGTAATTATCTGTGCAAAAGGTAGGAAGATAGTGTTTGTTATTATGCCCTGGAAAATTATAGCTATGCCTGAGGTAGTTGAGTCTGTTTATTGTGTTAAGAGGAGTCCCAGCAATAGAGAATGACTTCTTAAATTATTTTTTTAAATTTCTGTTTATCGAAGAAATGCTTTTTAGTTTTAGAAGAAAGGGAACATCTTGTATTCTTGCATCCTCAAGTCCACCAGGTAGAAAGATGCGGTCTGTTCAGACTTAAATTTAACGTTGTTGGAGCTGCCATTGTAAGCCATTTCAAAGGTTATTATGATTTTAGCTTCTATTGCCAATAGAGGCATTTTTTGTCCTCTACTGCATGTTTGAAATGCAGTATTTCATCTTTCTCAAGTTTGTGGCCAATTAGAGATGTGATTTCAAATTGTTGGGGACTTGTTTTTGTCTGCTTCAGCAGCAGCAGCAGACTTTGGTACGTGAAGGTCAAGTGGAGTAATGAAGTTTTCTGATGTTTCAAGAATGCATGCTGAGGCAGTGAAAAATAAAACTGACTTGTGTGTTGTAACAAAAAAGGGAGAAATGGTCTGATTATGAAGAAGACTTAGTTGGTGTAGAGAGATCTGCTTGCGGGAATAAAGAGTAGAAAATACGCTTTTGAACCCCATCTTGTGTTTGTGAAGGTATGCTGCAGATTTAACTAATAGAAAAGCTCTTTGAGTTCACAAAAAAATTTGTCTGCCAAATCAGTTCGAGGTGTGCCTGCTTAATAACTCCCATGATAAACAAGCTTTTAAATGGAAATACCAACCACAGCTCTGATGGAATGAATGGCAGGCTTGTTACACTGTGACAGAGCATGAACTTGTTCCTATAGCTTGTTTTTCCATGCCAAACATTTTGCTGAACTGAATTTAAATGTTCTGCTGAGTGTAGCAGTTCAGTATTTAACTTTCATGAAGTCTTTATATATTTCATTTCTGAGATCTAAGAATACTGTCAGGGGTAACACTGGCTAGGATGTCTTAGTAGTTTAAAGTGAGCACTGAGCTCAGTTTGCTGAGCAGAACGTAACATTTGTGGCTATTTTGTGTGAGGCCTGGTCAGCAAATCCCTGCTGAATATCGAACAGTCAAATAGATGGTGCTTGTTCTGAACCACACCTGGAGAGCAGGGATGTATAAATTGAAATTGTATAATCCTCATTTTAGTAACAGCTCCTGTACTGAGCCTTTTCTGGTTTTGTTTCTTTTTTTTTCCAAGAGATCTGCAGCCACAAAACTTACAGTCCCTCATTAGTAAGCTAGGATCTTGTTATTTTTGCAAAAAGATACGTACATTTTGTTTTTTAAGATACACGCCTCTAGTTTTCAAATGTTCTCTAAATGCTCAAAATAGCCTACACTGTAAAGCTAAAAAATACTGAGTTTCTGCTTCTTTGGGTTGTTATGTAATGGTTGAAATCCACTTAGCTGTTTTGGGATGTACACTGTTGACCCAAGTGCACAATAATTAAAACTGACAGTTGCATTTCAGAGTTACCTTATGAAGTAAAGCTTATTACTGCTTAATGCTAGTATTGAATGTAAATTAATTTTCCTCACTGTAAGTAACTTATCCAAGATAACTTATTTTCTTTACTAGTTACTGTATTTATTCAGAGATGTTAGTAAGGTGAATGTGAGGAAGGCTGTGGATGTAGTCTACCTGGACTTGAGCAAAGCCTTTGACACTGTCTGCCACAACAAGCTCCTAGCAAAGCTGGCAGCTCCTGGCTTGGACAGATTCACTCTGATATGGGTCAAGAACTGGCTGGAAGGCCAGGCCCAGAGAGTGGTGGTGGATGGTGCCACATCCAGTTGGCAGCCAGTCATTAGTGGTGTCCCCAAGGGATCAATGCTGGACTCGATCCTGTTCAGTATCTTTATTGATGATCTGGACCAGGAGATTGAGTCCAGCATCAGTAAGTTTGCAGATGACACCAAGCTAGGAGCAGGTGTTGATCTGTTGGAAGGTAGGAGAGCCCTGCAGAGGGACCTAGGCAGGCTGGATGGGTGGACAGAGGCCAGTGGGATGAGATTTAACAAGGCCAAGTGCAGGGTTCTGCATTTTGGCCACAACCCCAAGCAGCGCTACAGGGTGGGGACAGAGTGGCTGGAGAGCAGCCAGGAAGAAAGGGACCTGGGGGTACTGATAGATAGTAGCTGAACATGAGCCAGCAGTGTGCCCAGGTGGCCATGAGAGCTAGTGACATCCTGGCTTGTATTATGAACAGTGGCCAGTAGGACAAGGGAGATTGTTATTCTCCTGTACTCAACACTGTGTTCTGCTGCTAAAGATGTAGATTATTAAGGTTTAACAAAATCTTAATAAAATTAAGTTTTCACAGTGGTGTCAGCAGTTAGGAAGTAATTGAAAGAATCTTTATTTTAAATGTTTTGGTGTTTGTGAATGTATTTTGGGTGGGATAATATTTTGTGTGTGTGTGTGTGAAAAAGATAATCTGAGGATTTCAGTTTTTGTGTTTACATATGGTTCTGTACTAATGAGTAGAACATCCCCAAATGGATGCACTGACAGTGGGGGATTTGGCAAGCAGGCTCCCAGCCACTGATGTGATTTACTCTACGCGTGGAATTCTGCCCATAACAATAAGGCATGAACTTCATATAAAAAGGAAAAAAAGTCCCAAAGTATGGATCACAAACAGAAGAGACTCCTTCCTGAGCCAGGGACATGCTGCTTCTTCCTTAATGGCGCTAATATTCAAGATTTGTGTATTTGGCTGTGTTCCTGGATTTATGGTTCTTAGTCAGAAATCTTGGAGGCTTTATGCTGGGGTCTAAACGTCAGATGTGTCATACCACTTGAGATACCCTAAAATAATTCACCCTCTTTCCGGAAGGGCTTGAGTTTCTGAGATGTCATAATTGCATCTTGCCTGCCTGTGATAAATTCTCATGCCCAAGTGCATCTCAAATAGTGTCAAATGCCTGTGTTGAAGAAAACTGAATGGAGTTATTAGTCTGTGCTTCTGGACAATTTTATGGGGAGAAAAATAAACTAAACAACTTTGTGTGCAGACATATACACATACATATATTAAAAAAAACAACCAACCGAATGAAAAACACCCACAAACAAAACCCCCAAATACTTTCTGTATCTGGTTTAAAAACTCAGCAGAAGTAACCTTGCAAAAGAACTTAATGACCATTTAACTAATACTAATGTGGAAAATTAGTAAATTCCTTAAAGAGAAGAGATTTCAGGACAGAGAACAGCCCCTCCCTTAAAAAAAACAACCAACCAAAAAACCCAACTAAACACAAAACCTCCAAAACATGTCCAAAAGCCAAAAATAAGAATATAATTAAAATTAATTCAGTGCCAAAATCTTTTCTTGTGCAGTGTTGGTATACTCCTGAGAGGACAGTGCAAGTTTATAAAGCTGGTCTCATAGTCCTAGTTGGGAAACAGAAGGCCAGAGTAGATCTGGGACTGCGATTTAGTTACCCGGCTAAATGCCTTCTACATATACTGTCCAGTTTTAAAAAGTTTAGAAATTGGATGGGTAACTTTGTAAAAGATTTGGATGGACTTTAAACTGGTGTGAGAAAAAATAATTTTAGTTGTGCGTTGAAAGGATAGGAGATGGCAGGAGAATCTCAGCTTGACAGAAGCAGAAGAAAGTATCAGTTTTGTTTTTGTGTTTTCCGTAGGGAAGTAATGCATGGTTCGTACTGATTTCCAGTGACAGTAAAATAACATTTCCTAGTGGGGATTCTGGGAAAATGACAGAGAGGAGATAGCTGGTATTTCTTTTACCATATTTGCATCCAGTGATCAAAAATACTAGGTAGAATCAGTGAATAGTGACATGACGATGGCATGTGTAGAGAGGCGAAAAAAATGCTGACTGAATGTTGCTTTTATAGAAATTCATGTTGTGCAGAATTCAAAACTGTTATGCTGCATGTTGCTATGGATAATTTGCTCAAATGTGGAAGGAAACATTTCCTCTTTGTCTTCCTACCTCTTGTTCTTTTCTGAAAATGGGATGTACTAAAATATATTAGATTACTATAAAAGAGACAAAAGGAGGATATATAGACAAAATTATTTGATTCCTGATGATTACAGAGCACAAAGACCTGCATTCATAAATAGAATCTTAGAATATTTGTTTAGCAGCAAATGAGTTGAGTCTTTTGTTTCCTTAAAAACAAGCTCCAAATATAGCCCCCAACACAAGAAGGACATGGAACTGCTGGAGCGGGTCCAGAGGAGAGCCACGAAGATGATCAGAGGGCTGGAGCAGCTCTGCTATGAGGACAGGCTGAGAGAGTTGGGGCTCTTCAGCCTGGAGAAGAGAAGGCTTCGAGGAGACCTTATAGTGGCTTTCCAGTATCTGAAGGGAGCCTACAGGAAAGCTGGGGAGGGACTATTTACACGGTCTAGTAATGTTAGGACGAGGGGGAATGGGTTTAAGCTGGCAGAGGGGAGATTCTGACTGGATGTTAGGAGGAAGTTCTTTACAGGGAGGGTGGTAAGACACTGGAACAGGTTGCCCAGGGAGGTTGTGGATGCTTCCTCCCTGGAGGCGTTTAAAGCCAGGCTGGATGAGGCCTTGAGCAGCCTGCTCTAGTGGGAGGTGTCCCTGCCCATGGCAGGGGGTTGGAGCTGGATGATCCTTGAGGTCCCTTCCAACCTAAACCATTCTATGATTCTATATATTGACAGCAGATGTGAATTGTTCTTTAAAAAAGAATTTTTTGTGTATTTCCTTTCATAAAGGTATCATGATTGCCTGGAAATGTTTTTACTTGTTCTGTTCCGATTTTTGGTTACTTAACAAAAAGTAGAAAAAGCGTAGAATAGCATTTTTGATGCGTAACAAATTCGTTGGCACTTAAAATACAAAAGATGGTAAACCAAATTTTTAAATGCCTGAACCAAAACAAAATAGATAATAGAGAAACAATTTTCTGGGCCTAAATATGGTGTGATATGAGTGAAAGCAGAGAGATACATGCCCTTCATAAGCAAAATAGGAGATGGGTAGTAAAAAGATGTGTGTAGTTTGGATTAAAAATTACTTTTTTTAAAGTACATGCCATGGATTAGTGCTGCAAGATGGTGAGGTTTGTCCGTTCAAGGAAGAACATTAAACCAAACAGCACAGATTAGTACTATTGATAGTGATTTATACACATCTTTTGGAAGAATGTTGCAAAAAATAAGACTCTTTCCAGGTGCTCAGTGCTGTGGTAGCTCTGAATCTGAGTGTAGTCTTCTAAGTACTATACCAGTTAAAGGCATGCTAGCAAGTTTCGTCAGTGCATCAACAACAGTCATGCTTCCTTTGTGTGTTGTGTATGAATACTTGTTTCAGCTCATTGGGGTTTTTTTGTTATTGTTTCCTTTGTTAGTTTTTCTCAAGCTGACTTGATTTGATGGGTGAGACCTAGCTCCATAGGAAGAAGTTACACCCTTGCCTTGAACTGAGTAAATATTCAGGTCACTGAAGATATCAACTCAAGTTTGCTTTGCAACTTTGGCTCCATTTTCTTGTTTGTTTTTTAAACCTTCAGTGCTCTTTACATTTTATTGTGTAATTTGGCCACATGAGATGTGAATGTGTGCTAGTTTGAAGCTAGCTAGAATGTTTTGGTGAGAAGGACTAGATCATTTCACAGCCTATGATGTAGTCCTTCTCACCAAAACATTCTAGCTAGCTTCAAACTAGCGCATAATGTCTACCATCCTTTATTCCTCTCATACTGTATTGTGGTGATGACCAGAATGTATGCAGATTGGTTCATCTGTGTCGTAACTTCTAGCATGGAGGGGACTGTTTCTTGTTTCAAATATCTGCAGCAGCTAGTTAATTATCTTTGACCTGTGCATCTTCAAAAATATACTGCTAGAGTAAAAAGGTCCTCTCAGGTTCACTTACATTAATAGCTAATTTACTGGTTGTAAGTCAGAGCTACTTTTCTCTGATGACTTCCATCAAGAAAGCCCAAATGTGTCCATGTTTGTGTTTTGTTACAAAGCTGTGCCGTAGTATTTCACGAGGCAATAGTAGTGGTGTGGGGTTTTTTTTCTTCTTTTAACATAAAATGAATTTGTGTTTGTTTGAGTTTACTGTGTTTAGTAGTTGTTTTTCAGAATTCCAATTTGAAATGTGTTAGGTTTAAAGCAGCAGGTAAACAACATTGTAATTCCTTCCAAAGAAAAACATTAGTTAACTAAGTAGGGGGAGGAAAGGCATATTCTTAGAGTTTATATGGACTCAGGGCAGATGTCAGAATAATTTAGCCAAAAGCACAACTCCTTTGATGTGTTTCAGTCTTCATGTCCAGAAAAAAAACTTCTGTAGTCCCAAAACTGTGACTGATCAATATTTCAGGGAGGACAAGTTTTACAAATGAAGTGAATGGCACTTTTTAAGCACCTGCAGAATGTCTGTTTGTTTGGAAATTAAACTTTACTTTTTTTTTAATTTGTGAGCTTGTAAGCAAGAAATTGATAGATGTTTCTACATATTCATAGTTCTATTTTTAATCTGTTTAACTTTGTCTAAGTAGGTGTTAGCTGTCAAGTGTTCAAGAAAGGCTGGAATATAAAAATTATTTTAAATCAGATGTGACATGTGCATATGGTATATATATGAGTAGGCAGATAGTTACAGAAAATATTTTTTTTAAAAGGTGGGTTTGATTATATGGAAATTAAATTTTATTAATTCTGTGAATTGTTTTGGCATTGTGCCAACTTTTGAGAGCAGTGCAGCAGTGGTGCAATTACTGTTGGGAGGAGGAAACTGCAGTTCAGTTTCTGAAGTTGATAGCGCAGTAAGAGAAATGGCAAACAAACAAAAGAAATAAATACCACCCCCTCCCCCCGAAAAAAACAACACCCCAAACAATAATAAAAAAACCTTAATCAACCCAACCTCAAAGAAACACCACCAAAAGACACAAGCCACCCCCACCCCCCAAACATAACAAAACAAAAAAACATAAAAAAAAAACAACCAAACCCAAAACAAAACCAAACCCCCAAACCAACCAACCAAACTCCTCAAAAACCACCAAACCCCCCCAAACCCCAAAAAAACAAACACCATAAAATCCCACAAAGGCTAAAACCCCGAACAAAAAAAACATCCCACCAGGATCACTTCACTACCCATCACCAGACTGTTGTTACTCATTGAGAGCTCAGCATCACAGATCAGGAGGAGTTTCTTTGTGGCTTTTTAGATGTGTCTTCTCAGAAGTAAGCTTTTTGAAATAGGAAAAGCAGACATCTGTGGTTTGGTTGAAGCCTGTGCAGGCAGCACGATCATAGATGCAAGTGCTTGATCAGTTGCTTTTTCAAATACGTTCTTAGAATTTTCAGTGTATTCAAGAGAAAAACTACCAGTAATGATTAGGTTGTCTGACAAACAAAAGGATAGCAAGTTAGGTCTGCTGGGTCAGAAGACAGCAGAATATACTTCAGTCTTCTGATCAGCTTTGCTAAGATTTTTGCCTATTAAAACATATAATAACAGCATCTTCCTAGAAAAGACAATTTAGTCTCTGGGGGTTTTTGGATCTCACCAACGTTCAGAAATAGAAAAATCACAAGATTTTTCTTGGAGGAACTGCAAATGGTTTAGGTAGCCTCTGTGCTTCAGAACTAACCTTTACACTGTAGCAGGGAAATTGTTTTTCTTGAATCATACACTGTGCCAAAGCTTAATGAATCGGGGTTTGTTTTGCAGTTCAGTCTATGCAGTTCTGCTGAAAGCAGTGCAATAGAAATCAGTGCACCTTGCTTATATAAGTATCTGTATTTTTTTAAATTACTTGAACTATATTGGCATCACAGACATTTCTAAGTCTGGGTCAGAGAGCTCTGTTTTCTTGTACTTGCTTCAAAGCTGTGGAGTATGGATTAATAGCAAGTACTTACCTGGTTTCAGACATACTAGATAAAGACAAACTGGAATTTGCATCTCTATTTATATCTGAATAAATTGCAAATCGAGCTAATGTTTGTAATTTTAATCAAGTGGTAATTTCCAAACTTATTTTGTTCCTGGCTGGTGATGTATTTACTGTTGAAGATGGTGCTTACTGCCTCTTAAGTTCCAGTTGAAAAGAGATTTGAAATGTATTGATAGACTTTTACATATTCATTTAAACTTTTTAAAGATAACATTGGCTTGTTAAAAGTGGCATCTGAGTAGGTGAGATATCCAGGTAGTTTTTGACAGTAATCTGGATAAACTCAGTAGTCCACTACAAAAAAAAAGGGTGGTGAACAATATTGCAAGCATTGATACTCCACCTAGTGGTAAAAATTATTCCTACTTGATTATATAATAGGCAGTCAAAAGCATATGAAACTTGTGTAAAGAAAAAAAACTGTGTCTTTTGTAATGTTACCTACAGATGTATAATACTGCAAAAGCTGTTTGAAGGTGGGAAGCTAAAATTTGAACTGATTGATACATGTAGGGATGGCTTTGATGCTGTTTTAAACACAATTACTCTTTCTTTTTTTTAATGGGAAAATCTCATTAAATCCATAACTGAATGATGGCAATGGGGACGTTGTATAGCTGAAAAAGAAGGTCTTCTTCTGTTTTTATATACACATAAGAAACACGTGTATATGCTTAAAAAATCCCACAAACCACTTTTGGAATAATGCTTTGAATTCAGGTAACACCAAGGGTGTGGATATGGTATGGGAATTTCAGGCATAGTCATTAATTAGACTTTGCAGTGAACCAGAGTGGAGAGCTGGTCTTGGGGAAATCTGGCCTGGTGAAATGTTGGCTTAGATAGATTTCCAGAACTTGCTTGGAATGAATAGATTTGCAGAGTTCATCCTGTGTGCACAAGGAAGGGAGCGATAGGGACAGGCTGAGGGAAGGCAGGGTTTCTGCTTTTTTGGTGGTGATACCAGTGCGTTTAAGGCAGTAGTGACTACTGAAGTGTTGGTCATTTTGTATAATTCATATAAAAAATGCCTTTTAAAGTAAAACATTGCCCAACTACTCTTTAAAAAACGTCAGTCTTTAACCCTGTCAAGTATGGTAGTATGTGAAACTATCTTTCATTTCTTGTCACCAGGGTCCGCTATAAAAGTTACTGTTTATTGTTGTAACATCTGTAACTA
This sequence comes from Tricholaema leucomelas, assembly GCA_013400475.1. Lineage (NCBI taxonomy): Eukaryota > Metazoa > Chordata > Aves > Piciformes > Lybiidae > Tricholaema lacrymosa > Tricholaema leucomelas. The sequence continues at coordinate 173,173 of WAAF01004049.1, read as the reverse complement.
CTAACATGAAAAACAGTAATTGAGATAATTCTGACTGATGCATGTAGATTTACTTTTCCTTTTTCATTTATAGGTACTTGTTTCACAGTGGCAATCCAGAGCATCCAGGAGACATACTCCTTAACACAACTGTGGAAGTTTTGCCTTTTCAGGTACAAATTCATTAATTTGTGTCTTCTCCATTATAGGATCAAAGCAAAACTTCCTGATTTTATGGACTTTTCTTTTAAAGAGTGAGGGAGATATGAATGCTTATTTTCCTATCTTTTCCCTATTTTTTTTAATTGGATCTATTCACAGAAAACTATTGTAACTATTCAGATGTTCATTCAGAGTGGTCTGCTACAAGTGCTGTTGGTAATTTGGTGGTGAAAAGCTCATTTTCTTCCAATTCACAACTGCTATTTAAACAAACCAACCAAACAAAACCCCAAACAAACAAAACCCAACAAACCAATCTTTCCTCTCCTATGCATATTTGGAAAATGGGAGAGTCAAGTCACTTTACTTTTTAGACTTAATAAAAAAGTCTTGGTTCAGTAATTGACAGACATCCAAACCATAAAATATATGGAAAATGTTTTTTCCATAAATCAGTCCAATTTTTACCTCACAAAGGCACTAAACTATCTAAAGTATATTCTTGCTTGAAGCCAGATGGTAGGGGTTCTTATTTCAATGCTTATATCACCAAAGTCTGAGAGGATTAAGATGTTACTTCAGACAAGTTTATTTTATTTAGTATTGAAATAACAAAGTGTTTCTATCTTCTCCCATACACCTGGTGTAGGTATCTTCTAACTTCTGCTAAAATTACCATATGCTGAACCTCTTATTTAAAAAATCTCCAAACTTCCATGGAAGAGTTCAGTTCTCCATTCTTGCAGTATGCCTTCCTGGGAATGAGGAAAATTAGGAAATTCTGACCACTCCCACCTCTAAAAAGAAGCATGGTTTGAATTGTACAACATGATGTGTGGGATATTACAAGTTTCATGAGTTTCGCTTCTCAAGATCTGGCAGCCCTCAATTCCTCTAGGCTCAAGATAGCACAAGATAGTGAGAGAAAATGTGTGTTAAGCATCTCTTTTCTCTGTTACATTTGGCTGTGAAACACCCCTCACACTGAAGCATCTCTTAAAGGAAGTAATGCTACTGAGCTTGTTGCTGTTGACACAATTTGTGGAAGGGTAGACAGGAAGTACTACGTCTAGGCCATTTGTAAGCCATTGGTGTCAACAGGAAATGTGAGCAATAGGAAGACAGCAGCTGCAGAATCATAGGTACTATCCTGAGGGAAACGTATCTCCACCATAAACTTGAGTAGAGCTGGAAGTCCATTCAGGTACTTTGATCCTTCCTAAGCAGAGTTCAGAAAAACTGAAAACAACCCTTAGAAAACAGAGTGACCCTTGACTAGATATTTCTGGAACTCAAGCAACACACTCAAAAAACTCAAACTCATACAAACCCAAACCCCCAAACACACACAAAAAGCACCCTAAAACTGAAAACCTCCTCACTTTTTCAGCAGCCTGTCTACCTTTAAAGGTAAGAATAATTTTTAAAAAAGTCAATGGATTTAATCTCCTTCTATCAATCATTTTTAAAATTGATTCCTATGTCTTTTAGTATTGGATCATGTGATTCTGGTTGTAATTTTTCATCCTTTTTTTAAGCTCTTGTCTGCAATCTTTTTTTCTGTGCTCATTAAAGAAATTTTTAGTGAGGCTGTGGTAATTGTAATGCTTCCCTTCCTGATATGATGGCTTTTCATCTCACCCAAATTCTTACATCAAAAAGTAAGCTGTCAGTTTCATTTGAGAGAAATTTCTGGTTCAATTACAGGAAAAGGAAGCAAGACCCTGCCTTTGCTTTTCTGTATGCCATTATGTCTTCGGTCTTCTGTTCAAGGGGCAGTTAACATACATGTTACATGGAGCCCTTATAATACTTTTGGTTTTCTACTCTGATGGCAAATACTATTCAGTCTTGAAGATGCTGCTTTTTTTTTTCACTTTTTAATTTTTTTCTTTTTTGCTTCTTTCATTTTCTTTTTTTCCCTTTTTTTTTCTTTCTTGTGTGTTTGTTTCCTTGTGTAAGATTGTAAGTAACTGTTCTAGGCTGGTTTGTAATTACTTAGAAAAGATGGATGCTTAACATATAACAATAGTGCACACAAAGTTATCTTTCCTTAGCATAGTCATTTGTCAAAATAAATGATCTCCTTTATGCTTTGTTCTAGAATGAAGAACTGGTATTAAGCAAAGAAACCAAAGACAAGCGCTTAGAGGATGGTTACTTCAGGATAGGTACGTCACAGTGGAAACAAATGTGTATTGCTCTTATGGAAACTGCTAGGACATTTCAATTAAAAGAAAAACAAACATAAAACTTAGTTTGGATCATTCATTTTGGGTTATGTGACCTTGTAGGCATTACTAAATATTGTTTCCAGTATTTCTTTGAGACTGATGTCTCTGAGACTAAACAGAGGTCTGGTATGACTCTTAGTTGTAGTATAGCTAGATTGAACTTCTCTGTCAGGGTCAATCACCTACACTATTGTGGAAGCACTTACATGTTGTATAAGATCTGTTCTTCTGTCCTGGCACTGAGTATATGCTTCTGTGTGAGCTCTGTTCTCAGCCTGGATTTGAACCCACCCTACAGACAATCAGCTCTCAAGATGTAGGATGAGACAGGAATGTCTATAGCCAAGTGGCTGTTGAAGAAGGGAGATTTTATGCAGCAATTGAATTTAGTTGCTGGAAATAGGCTGAGCTTCTCTGTTACATTGAAATTAATTGGGTTTGTCTTAATGAATTGCAGTTGAAGTGTATATGTTTAAAGTCTAATTTAGTTTTTAAATTCTTACCCATCCTAATATAACTGAGGATCCTTTAAACAGGAGTACATTAAGCATGAAGGACATCCCTTGTGCTTAGTCCTTGAAAACACGTAAGATGGGGGCTTCATGAGTTCCATGATAATAATTGAAAATCTGTGCCAAAATCTTTCTGGAACTCAAGGTGCTCGTACCCTTAGACAGCTCAAAGTTTTTAATTTTTAAGAGTACCTTTCAGATCATTGTGCTCTGACAATGTGCCTTGTCTTGTTTGTTGCTGCGAAGCTGAAACTGATAGAAAGAATTGAGAGCTGTCTATTGTTTCAGGAATACCAGTCAACCTTACAGCCACCAGCAGCAGGTTTCACCTATGAATCCTGATACTAGAGATAAAATTTTTGGGCACAGGTTTAGTACTTCAGTTTGTTGGATAGGAGGTAATTGAGGATATACCGTTGCTTCTTTTGCAGGGAAATTTGAAAACGGTGTAGCCGAAGGAACAGTTGATCCCAACCTAAACCCTATTTCATCATTCCGGCTTTCAGTGATACAAAATTCAGCAGTTTGGGCAATTCTGAATGAGGTGAGAGGTGATAAAACCTTTTAAAAATAAAGTGGGGAAATGCAAGATATCTTCATTTTGTCAGTGTGCTCCAGCTCAAAATTTTGGCTAAAATCGTTACTTCTTAGTAGTAAGAAATGCAGTACCCTAAAATATGACTAATTTTTTTCTGATTCTCTTTTTCAGATTCATATCAAAAAGATTACAAACTGATCATGGGAATCTGCTTTAGAGGAAAGAAGAAAGAATCCTTGAAAACTTTTCCTATAAAATCTTAACAACTGTAGCAAGTCACAAATTCAAAGTACTGAGCATGCACCTTATTCCAAATTTCCTTCATTTTCACTTGAACTCTACCTCTTGTGAAATCTACTGTAGATGAGAAGATTGTATTTACCCCTTCTTATCTGATCCATCCAGCAACCGATGCTCCACACTGATAACGTTCTTCTGAGGCCCAAGTTGTTCTCCACTTTAAGGTGACTTTACTGTCTTATGGTTACAGAGCCTTGCTATGCTCAACCTGTACTATTTTGATAGTATAGTAATAGAGAAGTTGTACATATTGTTACATTCCTTGAAGAAGAAGAAAAATATAATTATTGTCAAATATGTTTTATGAAGGGGGTACTTTCGGAGTTCCATTTATTTTCTATAATAGGAACCCTCTTTTATAGACTATCAGGGATATATATTAAAAATGTTAGGGATATTTAATTTATTAAAATAATTTCCAAAGTACATATTTTTATGCAGTAAAATTTTAAATTGATATAGGTTTTTTTTAATGAATTATCTAGTTTAAGTTATCTTTCTACATTTTGCTTTGGAGATGCAAACATAAATTAATACCATATTTCAATGTACTGCCATGTTTAAAAAAACAAAACAAAAACAAAACTCGAATAAGTTTCTAAGTTATGTAGTTTTGTACACAGAAGCCGAACGATGTTTGGAGGCATTAACAGAGTCCTGAAGGGCATTATTCTTTGGGGCTATGAAATTCCACTGTGTACAGTTTGTAGCCACATAAAAAGCATGCTGAAATGTCTTGTTTCATATTGCATACTAAGTCTGCAGTGATTCTTAGATCGAATCCATTGCATTTTAGAAGAATTTTTAAAATTCCAAACAGTTCTTTGTACAAATCTTTGTAGCCTGGACAAATTCATTTTCCATACTGAAAAAAAAAATCATTCTCCAGTTTTGCTTTGGAGTGATAGAGGCTACCTTTTATCAAATGAATTAATAGGAATTAGATCTGATCTACTTTTAAAAAGTTCTGTTACTGTAGTGTTTATTTTAGATTACAGTGAGTGGTTATGGTTTGTTTTCATTTTGTTCTATTGTTCAACAAAAACATTTGACTCCTTTACTGATTAGTGTAGTAACTTGCACTAACTTTTAATAGGACCTAAATTTGGCCCCAAGTTACTGCCTTGCCTTTTAGTTTCAAGGGAAACAACAGTGATGATAAATGAGTCAGAAACTCTGTCTGGAACAGTAACAGAAAGTGGTTTGGATTAAATCCAGAGCAGTGTTGTTGCAGTACTAGTGCCGCTGCTGCTGCTCTGAAGGGTTCTGCTCAAGTGCTTTTGTGTAAGGACATAGGGATGGGAAGATTTAAGTTAACCAGTCAGAAATGGTCAGGACAAAGATGCAGAAATTCCTGTCCTCAATAGAAATGAAGTGCCTGATTGACACTGGAGGGAGGCATCTACCATAGCAGGGGACTCTGTGCAGTAAACCAACCACTTGAAACTGGTGTCTCAAACATGGCCCAGTTTTCCCTGCAGAAAAACCCCTGCTCTGTTACCCCCCAGCACCTTTGTGGTCCGAGCACAGATGCATAAAACTGGTTGTGGGGTCTCAGACCTAGAGTGCAGGGATCTTGTATTCCTGTCTCCAACATTTGAGTTCAACTAATTGATTTGACCTCTTTTTCATGACTTATAAGGAGCAGAAGCATAAACCTGACCTTCCAGTACTGCAAGTCATCACCACTGGAATATAAAGTCAACCCATCTTTCCTTCTGCTTTGAAAAATTCTTTGACAGTTCAGCAATATTCAGGTTTAAGAGCGTAACTACTACAGACCATAGTGATTTTGTTTTAGCTATGATGTCTGGGGACACAGGGAAGACAAGTTTTGTAGGCAGACAAAAGACCTTCTATTTAGACTGACCGGTGTAAGTTGAAGAGAGCTACCAGGCCTTGTTTATTTTTTTTTCTGATCACATCAGATAGGGTAAATAAAGTTACTTGGAGAGCTCATCTTGCATTAGAGAGCGTAGGCATAATCTAGGCACTGGCCTCATAATTGGAATTTATTCTTGAATTTAGGAACATGGGTGAATAGGTTCAGAATTCTGCATGAATCTAGCCTATTGTGGTGTCACAGCTCAGTTCATTATGTGTATAATGACACACCACCATTACCATGCAATGACTTTTTATCCTATTAGCTAGCAAAGGTCTAAAAAAGTATTTAGGTTTTCTTCTCAGCAGTGCCTGTGAATGAATGATGCAAGTAATTCAGACTATAGCTATTTATTAAAATTTAGCTTGCAGAAGTATGTTAGATATTGAACTTTCTTAATACAAGGTAGTTTTTGCTGACAGTAGCTTTCATCTTTTTCTGTGAGTTCAAAAGTTTACTGCTACCACTTACCTAAGAAAGCTGTGTGCTTATTCCAAAGCATCACCATTTCTGATGTTTCAGGATCATTAAGATAAGTCATTGCTAATGTACTAAAATATATCGAACCCTTATCACAGTTTTCAGAAATGTCAAGATGAAATTTACCAAAGACTCCAAATTAACTAGTGCTTGGTAAAAGTTTTTTTTTTTTTTTTCTAAGATTGTTGCATTTTTATTACGTTCTGGTAGCAGAAGTTGGAAATAGTTTGGGCTGCTTCAATATTTCAAATGTTCCTGAGCTTATGTGGTCTGAAAATAAATGTGCCATGTTAATACAAATTACATTTTGTTGATTCAGGTCGATGCAGATCTGGTGCAATAAGATAGTGCTGCAAATTTGCTTGGAAATTTTGCTGAGAAATAGAACTGGCAGATAAAATACTTCCTAATTATTTCTGCAGACAGCTCTCTTGGGCTGCCTTTTAAATTCCAGTCCCCAAGTCAAGCTGAAGTGGTGCAAGAGTCCTTCCTACACTTAGAGTGAAATAAGAATGCTTCAGCAGTTTGTCTTGTGATTAGTTAGCTTGGGCATTTTTTATGACTGGTTATAATCCACAGGGGCTGACGTCTCCTACATGTCTCATTCATATCACAAGTGTTCCTCAGCATCTTCAACCCGTTACATGATTTTGGGGTGTATTTTCCTACATTTATTCAACTTCAAGTTATTTTTGTTGTGGCCTTAAACGTCCCCTCTAGGCCACTGTATCTTACGGTAATCAAATAAAGGAAAGTTTCGAAATTAACTGCATTATCCTGTGATCCTGTTATCTCCTTCTGATGTTGTTAATGTTTCAGAAAGAGAACTCTTGTGACACCAAAAGCATTACCAGAAACCTTCATTTTCTGGGAAAATTACTTATACAGGATGCCAATCAGACTGGCTGATAGGAGCACTGGCTTTTCTGAGCTGATCAGGATTTCTCTGGACCAAGGAAATACAAGACTGTCAGTATAACCTTGCTTTGCTCCCTCAGTGGGCAGTCCTACTGAAAACTTCGTAAATAATGTGAACAGGATGTGATTGAAAGCTAGCACTTTTTAATTAGAGTGCTTCTAAGGCACTGTATAAGGTTTTGTGCTTTTGCAGGCATTCCAAGCCATCCCACGCATTTGCATTAATATGTTCTGATAGACGCATTTGTTTTTAATTAAAGATGGCATAGAATTCAAACATGACTCATGGACCAGTGAAAGAACTGAACTCTTGTATCACTGCTTGTCTAGATGTTTCAAAGGCAGTTTATGAATACCTTGAGTCAGTTTAGAGCAAAGCCATTTATACTTTGCCCATGTGTGAATGGACTAGAGTGTGGTTAAATCTTTGGCAACACTGAACAACCATGTAATGCTTTCTCTTAGTTTTTCTCCAAGTATATAATTTCAGTAATCTCAGTTCTTTGTTGGAAATATGTTCTCCAGATGAAGTATTGTAGTAATTTGTAGTTTTCTTCCACCTTGAAAAATATTACCTTAGTCTTGGGCAGGGGAAAGAATTAAATCTCTTTAAACATTGCCCCCTTGAATTAACCCTAGATTTTGTGTTCATGTTGTGTGTACTAGGAAGGATGTATTCTGGAAGAGCTAAAGCAAGGAACTGTAGAGGAGAGGAAAAAAAAATATCTTGCTTGTAAAAAAGATTTTAAATCACTAGCATAATGCTGAGAGGCTATTAAAAAAAACTGCTGTTTTCAGGCTAGCATTGATTGCCAATGCAAAAATGCACCCTGCACAGACATGATGAGTTAGTCTTTGAGAGTGTCACTTTTCTGACCATGGTGGTCTCTTAGGGGTTTTGATGATTTCTGCTGTAACAGCTAGCTGCTAGAACTTAAAGTAGCTTGATTTTGAGAATGATGAGGCCTTTTTTCAAGGGGTCAAACTCTGATATCTCTAAAGGGAAGGTACAGAGGCCCTGAGTCCTTCATTGAGTTCAATGGTATTGTACCACAGGGCACTAAATGAAGTATTTTTACTGTTGAGCTGAAGTGAGGGCTAGGCTTTGTGTTAGGGCAAAGGCGTGCAGTTAGGCTACAGCTGCCTGCAGGACAGGAGCTCGTGCTGTTAGCTGGGATGGGAGTGGGTCCTGACTTGAATCCTTTGCCTTCTGCAGATCCAGTGGGTTTCAGTTTTCCTTGTTAAAAGGGGAAGGTGATTCTTTTCAAGCCTTAACAGTGGCTGAAACACAAAGTACTGTAAGATGCACTGCCAGCATATTTGGTATTTTAAGATAAATATAGTTTTTCCTTAGAAATCAAATTCTAGTATTGAAATAAAGTCTTACTGTAACCAGTTTACTCTTGCATTGTTTTGGCAACTGAATTGCAGGGCTTATGCTTCATACTGAGCACTGCTTTGGAAATCTGTCATCTTCATTTTCCAAAAGGTATAGTTTGTAACAGTCAGTTTATATTCCAGCCTTGTGGACTTTACAGCTGCAGGCATTGTCATAAGCCCACCCTTGTAGCCAAACTGAACTTGTACTTCCTTCCATCTTCACAGACCTGCCACTCACTGGTGGAGGTGGTAATACTCTCTGGCCTTCTAGAGAATGGGTTTGAAAACTTGCTGCTATATTTGGAAACCTGATATGGGTCATGTTAATTGTGCCTTTCATCACTGTTTCTTCTGTGTGCCAGAGTCATCCACATCTATTGGAATTAGTCATTAAAATAAATCTGTTCCAAGTTCCTTCCTAAAAGGGACGGTTCTGTATCTAGAGACAATTGTTGCTCAGCCATTGCAACGCTATTAAAGATCTGTACTTTCACAAAGTCCCAAGGCAAGGTGTTCCAATATTATTATTCAATAAAACTGCTTTTTGGTGTCACTTGAAGCCCTCAGAATGTAGAGCTTATGCCAGTATGTGCAAAATATCTGCAGTAAGAGTTATGCTAAATAGACTTGTTGCAGTTAAATTCAAGCTACAGCTGTACAAGTAACTTGTTTTTAGGAATGTACTGCAAAAGTATTTGAACAAAGTTGCTAACATGTTTACTGTTGTAAATATTTTAATAAAAAAGGACACTTCAAACTTTTTTTACACAATTATCTACAATAAAGAGAAATTTACAACCATTTACAAAATGTTCTTAACTTTTTCTTTACTGTTAAGACAGCTAAGATAAAAACAAAAGAAATCATTAGATAGGTGCAGTCCTGGGCTTATCTCACTCTGTATTTATAGAAGGAGCAAAGCATCTTGGTGAAGTTCCATCCACACGCTAATGAGATCAAATACAGCATGATGAGAAGTGCAAATGGATACAAAAGAATAGCAGTGTTCTTCAGAAAGGGCAATGCTGAAACAGAAAAGACAAGTAAGTATGAAGTAGTGCTCTTTCACTAAAAGGTAAAATGGCCATGGAGGAAGATAACAAGAAAAAAGCAGTACTGCTCTGGCCAGCTGCCTCAATGGGGCAGATCTGTCATCTCTGCATGACTAGTCCTGCTGTTTTCACAGATGAAAGATACTTAACTGGTGTACATTAGGGCCTGGGAAACAGTTTTTAGGTAAAACTACAGTCTTAAGCTCTCCATGGACTTTACATCTCCTTCAAGACATTTGCCTTGGATATAGAGGAACAAGACCAAGTTGCAGTGCTACAGGTCTAATACAAGAAGGGAAGCTGGTACAGTGAAGAACATGAATTCTTGGGCTTACAACTTCCACCCAGCTGGAAACCAGGATGGGTAAATTTCTGTCAGATTTCCTTTATTGTTAAGACACTTAGCTAAACCTCTACTTTAAGGAGATTTCAAAGCAAAATTTGCATTACAAATTGGGACTACAGTTTTGCTTTTAGTCAAATATAGTTGCTGTTACTCACCACTGTATCCTAGGAATGTCACATAGATGTAATAGCCAATTGCAATCAGCCATAATGTGTTCCCAACAAAACACCCAATGACAGAATCAGATATGATGACATCTGAAAGAGACAATGCTCTCAGCAGTTTTGGTAGAGCATGATTTCAAAGCAGGGAGCACAAAATATTCTACTTACAGTTGATGAAAAACAGCTGGATAAAATGCAGAATGACTAGAAGTGGATAGAAAGCATTCAGATGAACATCAAAGGCATATCCCCACTCCACATCATAGTCCCTGTTCTGCTGCTTCACCAAGTACTTGTTAGAAATGAACCTACAGGAAAAGATAGAGAATATTGTTAATGTGAATGACTGACAAAAATGTTGTTTTGAGATAGTAAGCCACATGCAGTCCTGATTCTACCCTGACAAATTTCTGCTACTTGAGAGAAAATCCAACAATTTTGCAGTCCAGACTATTGGTAATGTTTTTTTTGTTAAAGCTACACTTAGGTCCCTTGCATACAACAAACAGCTAAAATACACTGCTGGTAGTACAGAGATATCACTTGTAAAAACACATCAGTGCTAGCATTTAACAATGCAGTTACAGATCTCAGGCACTACGCCACTTTTGTTTGTACCACCACTCTTCTGAAGTCATCTCCCAACATGTACATGATCAGAACATCTTGCACAGAGATGGTTTATTTCATCTCTACAGAAATGGTGCTCTGTGAGGACAGAAAGAGAGCAGGTTAGCATCCTTGAATTAAAGTGTTAACAGGACTGGATGATCTTGGAGGTCTCTTCAACCTGGTTGATTCTATGACACTACCTGGTGTTACAGACTACGGAACAAGCCTCAAGACTTTGTTTTCTTCAGCTGCTGAAACAGCTAAAGAACAAGACGTCAATATAGAATAGCACACAAAAGAAGTAGTGAGACAACAGAGTCTTCGTGGTAACTTCTTCTGATATGCTCTTTGTGCCAAGTGCAGGGTCAGAAAAAGGCAGAGCCTGTTTGCAAGGCGAAGCAAGGCAAGAAGGGGTTTAGACTCATTAGGAATGGGGTTTTTGAAAAAGAGGTGAGCCAGTACTGGAGCCTGGGACTTCAATCAAACAGCAGCTAGGTCACTAGGTATTGAGGCCTGCAGGAAGGTGACTAAAAGACATTAAAAACAGCAGACGCTGAAGTCTTTCAAGTTTAGGAGACTGCATCCCAAGTCGCAAAGTGTTGGATGATGGGGGCAAGCATTACTACAGCATTCTCCTCAAGCAAGTTATGTTTTTCTGTCTCAGACAGGAAAGCAGATCAGACAGAACTTTCAGCTATAGCACCTCTATGTGCCTCACCTGAATTTTACAGGTAGGAGTTCCTAAGGTCACTATTTGAAAGGAACCTATCTCTTTTCTGATTTATGATCTTTTCTGGTTTAAGCTGTCAGCTCCATTCCTAATAACTTTTAAGTGCCCTTGCTTCCTTAAGTTTTTGGTAAAGCAAAAATTCTTTCTTTGATGCCCTCCTTCTTGCTACATTATAGAAATCAGTGACTTCCCATTGGTTCATGGCTCCCCTGCTGGACACATCAGTAAGATGCTGAGGCCTGGGTTATAAACTGACTTACTACTGCCCCTCTCCTTGCCCAAGTCTCTGGATGTTACAGTGTAAGACTGACAGCAACTACCACCAAAGCAAAAAGCCAACGTGCTCAAAATAGAACAAATGCTTATAGTGGAAGCAGCTAAAATATCCAGCAAGAAACATAGGCCAATTATATATTGCCCTATGTAAACATATTTCTCCACACGTTTGTGTTACTTAAGCTGTTCAACCAAAATAAGGCATGAAGACTTTTTTTTATAACCAAATTTTCTATTTGGTTATTTTTACTTCTATTAATTGCTGAAGACTAACCAGCTAGAGAAAGATAAGCTGAAATGTTTGTTTTAATACAGACTTTCTGAACATTCATATTGTGCAGGAAATAAAGTGTTATTTTCTAAAGCAACATTTTGCATGAATGTGACAGCAGAAAACCTGCAGTCAGCATTTACTCTAAACTTTGCCCCAAACAGAGAAACAAGTGTCATGTCCCAACCACAAAAGTGAGCTCAGTTTCAGACATCACTACTTACCACATCAGAGTTGCAATCAGGAGGCCAACGCCTACGCAGTCTATGAATACAACCCAAAGCAGCAGCTTTATTGTTTCAAAGAACCCCATGTCCAGCACAAATCCAAATCCTACAGTAGACACTGAAATGAGATTATTCAAGTTATCTACAGAAAAAGACATCATGAGATCTTAAACTGATATATTAAGTACACTGTTAGGAAATCTCTAGTTTCCTTATTTTCCTCCCTGGCATTTTCAGTCAAATAGCTCATTTTTTCCACCAAATACTAAGTATAATGCAATTTATTCACAGCATAAAGCTGTTCACAGACTAAATATTTATCTGTACTTCAGCTTAAGCCTAAGATAACTAAGCCTACCTCCTTAAGTCAGAAGGGAGTGATAGAATTTGTTATTGATTCAACTGCAAATTGTATCACCCCCAACTATCTTTTAAAAATGCACACAATGCTACAATAGACTATTCTTTGGTTTATTAACAGCTTGTTAACCCAAACTGTGCATGTGATAACTCTGAAACAAAACCATGCGAGAGGTTTTATATTACTAACAGCAATGTGCTATATAACAGAAGACAACTGGGATTTTACTTACTGCTTTTGAAATTCAGTCTTAAAAATTAAAAACAATCACACGAGATGCTTTGTTTATAGTTTAATTCTGCAAGATACAACATTTCAATTGGGCCTTTACTTTAAAAACAGTATTTTGTGTGCAATGTTCAGATAAACCAAATGTTCAGCATTTTTAAACTACAGCATGCCTGTGTGGCATGAGATTTTATTACTGTCTGAACTACGAAAGTTTGAAAAGCAACAGAAAGTTGCAATAGAGATTAATTCAGGACAATAAAGTATTCGTTGTGTGTCTTCTGTTTCAAATTCCTACCTTTAGTTCCAAAAGGTTAGACCATTTTCTTGTATTCTAATTAAAAAATAATCCATATTAATTGATTGTTGTCTCTCTGTATTTGTGCACATGTATGTAATTAGAAGGACTGGAAATGTTTATCACTTAACTTTCCCTTCCTCTCTTTCATGCTGTCTATCTTTTACACTCACCGCAGAGCCAGATACTGAGAAGTACTAAGAAAGCAGGATCATCTCTCGCCCATTGGTCTTTTGTCTGCTTTCTGTAGTGAAAGTTCCTATAAACCCTCTGTGGTGAAGTAAACAGGTAAAGCATCTGCCAAAGAGCAAACTCAAAGTCCATCTGTCGGAAGTGGAAGAGCCTCCGCAGGTACTTGTAGCGTTTTGCTCCAGCTGTATGCCTCGCAGCATCTCTGGGGCTCAGCACGCCATTGCCCTGGCTCCGAGAATTAACTGAAGTGGTTGGCAGCATTTTGCTAAGGAAAGAATTTCAGAGATGATTTGGGTTTGTATATAACACAGTCTGAAGTCATGCAGCGCAGGCCACATCTTCAATACCAAAATTACAAAAACCTATCCATAAAATCATAGAATGCTTTGGGTTGGAAGGAGCCTTTAGTGGCCATCTAGTGCCACTCCCTCTGCAACAACCAGGGACATCTTTGGCTAGATCATGTCACTCTGAGCCCCATCCAATGTGACCTTGAATACTTCCAGAGATGGGATGTCCACAACCTCTCTACTCAACCTTTAAAGCATTTCACCACCTTCATTAAAAAAAATCTTTTATCTAGTCTGATTCTATCATTTTTTTCAGTTTAAAGCCATTACCTCTTGTTCTGCCACAATGCTCTCTGCTAAAACGTTTGTCTTTCTCTTTCTTATAGGCCCCCTTTAAGTACCGGAAAGCCAGAGTCAGGTCTCCCCAGAGATGTCTCTTTTTCAGGCTGAACAACCCCAACTCCCTCAACATTCCCTAGTGTAAGAGGCGGGCCATCCTTCTGACTATCTTCGAGGCCCTCCTTTGGGCACACTTGAGCAGGACCAAAGCCGCAGAGCCAGGCACTACTCTAGGTATGGTCTCACCAGAGCAGATTAGCGGGGTAGAATCACATCCCTCGAACTGCTGACCACGCTTCAAGAATAAACCACGACACTTAAAAGCAAGTCTGTCACTTTCTTGACTGATGGGGAGGCTCCTAGTTTCCCCCTTGCTGCCTTCCCATCAGTCAAGAAAGTGACCGGTTCGAGGCCGACGGCTTTCATAGGAGGCGAAAGGCCAGAGCACGCAACCAGGGCAAAGGCACCCAGTAGCGGCCTCTCCGCTAGCTGCTCAGCCCACGCCAAGCCGGTGCAGCCCGAAGCGACCCCCACGACCGCTCCCCTTCCCACAGGCACCCACCGCCCTCTCAGCGGAACCCACACCTCAACGCTGAACTCGCTCGTTCCCTCCTTCCCCCCGCCATGTCCACGCCCAGGCTCAGGCCAGCGCGCCCAGCACCGCCGGCCTCTCTCTGCGCGGGGAGGGGACGGGGCCTCACCTGCCGCCCCGGCCCACGGCAGGACCCCCTCCTCACCGGCCACGGCTCGCACACAGGCTTCCGGCAACGTGCGCAGCGCAGGCGCGCAGGCTTCCTTCCTCCTCCCGAGCGGAAGCCGCTGCAGGGCTGAGCATGCCAAGATGGCTGCCAGCGCTGGTAGCGGCGTTTGAGTGAGCCGCAGCGAGGCGGAGAGCCGGTCTTGCCGTAATGCCCAAGTACTACGAGGATAAGGAGGAGGATGGGCGGGCCTGCGGGGGTGTCAGGGAGGATCTGCGGCAGTGCCTGCTGGAGAGCCCCTGCGTCCTGCAGGTGAGCGGCGCTGCCTCTCAGCGGAAAGCTTCGTAGCCCCCGCCCCCCCCGCCCCGTTGTTGCTGGTGCTGCTGTACTCGTCTCACCCTATTAAACTCTGCAGTAAGAGTACCACCTTGAGGCCCTCTCTGCGGGCCCGGCGCACGGGAAGCCGCTCTCTGAGGTAGCCCCACCTCACTCGCGGCCCTTCCCGTCATAGAGACGTCCTTCTGGCAAGGAAAGCCTGCTACTGTCAGGGCTGGGGGGCGCAGTGCGCCTCTGGGTGGCGGCCTCCCACTGGCGTGACCCAGCATCGTGAAAGAGGAGATGTTACTGCATCCCTTTCAGGCCTGTTAGTTCGTCTTGTAAGCACATCACGAAGTTAGAGCATAAGACGAGAGATAAGTCACTTAGCAAGATCCTGAATAAACGTTGTCTGAGATATTGTCTATTTGTCAAGGTGCAGAAATTCATTAAGTCTTTGATTTTTAATCTTAACAGGAAAACAAAAGTCCTAAACAATGTTTGAAGGAAGGACACTGTAGGAGTTTGCAAATGACATTTTTTGCGTGCAAAAGATCAATGGTAAGTCTTGCTTCTGGCCTGGATGTTTCCAATCCTTTCCCCGTGTTTCCTGAAGAAGATCACTTCAACTCAGTAAAACTGGTGCCACTGTGCAGAACTGGCCTTTGAATTCCACTTAAAGTACAGATGTCATACACTGTTCTTATGAAGAAAAACCTGTGGAGTATGAAATGATAGAAAAGTGTGTATTTAAATTGAATTAGACTCAGAATGTAACAGGGGAATGAAGTATTTAGCTTTACTAACAACAGCAGTAAAAGTTTGGTTTAAAAAATACTAGTAGATCAGGTAATTGTAACATTGACAATTTCTACTTGTGAGCTTATCGAAACAGATGTATTTAGAGAACATTTAAATGAAACATATTGAGGGAGATTTTCACTCTAAGCAGACTCTTGCATTTGAGTTACACTATGATGTTTTTTTTAAGATTTGAGTGGATGTTAAATAGTTTGTTTTTTGGTGGGTTTTTATTTTGTTTAATATATAGTGAGCCATCAAATATGATAGCAAGAAGACAATTTTAAAAATGTGATTAAAATTTCCCCTCATTTTAATAGGAGTTCTGTGTCCAGGAATGTCCTGCCTGTGTTTCCATGACATTAAGAAAAAGTTGAGTAGTGTTAATGGTGGTATCAAAAGTTTATAAGCATGAGTAGTGAGAGACTTATTTTTAGCCATTGTAATATGTAATGAAGAATATACAGTTGAAACTACATTAATTTTTTCTTCTGTACTTACTATAGAGTCACAGAATGGTTTGGATTGGATAAGACCTTTAAGGTCATCAGGTTCCAATCTACCTGGGTATCACTGAAAAGAGACTGGCTCCATCCTCCTGACAGCCATCCTTCAGATGCTTGTAGACTTGATAAGGTCCCCTCTCAGCCTTCTCTTCTCCACACTAAACAGCCCTAGGGCTCTCTATCTTTCCTTGTAAAAAAAATGCTCCAGTCCTCTAGTTGTCCTCGTAGACCTTTGTTGAACTCTCCCCTATAGTTTCCCGTCCCTCTTGAACTGCGGAGTGCACAACTGTACACAGTATTCCAGATGTGGTCTAACTAGGCTGAGTAGAGGAGCAGGACAACCTCTCTTGATCTGCTGGACATACTCTTGTTAATGCACCCAAGTCCTTGGCCACCAGGGCACATTACTGTTTCAGGGATAACATTTTATCAACCAGGTCTCCAAGTTCCTTCTCTGTGGGACTGCTTTCCAGCAGTTCAACCCTTACTTTGTACTGGTGCATGGTGTTCCTCTTGCCCAGCTTCAGGACTCTACACTTACCCATGTTGTGCTTCCTTAGGTTCATCTTTGTGCAGCTGCCCGGTCTGTCCAGGTCTTGCTGAGTGGCAGCACTCAGACGCTCCTCCCAGTTTTGCGTCTTCAGCAAATTTGCTGAGGGTGTGTTCTGTCTCGGAATGTCTAGGATGCAGTTGGCTTTCTGGGATGTGAGTGCATATTGCCAGGTCATATTTAATTTTCCATCTACCAGTATCCCCAAGTTGTTCCTTACAGGACTGCTTTCAATCTGCTCATCACCCAGCACATATATGTACTTGGAATTGCCACAGCCCAGGTGCAAGACCCTGCATTTTGTGTTGTCGAACCTCATGACAAGCCTGTCAAAGTCTCTCCGGAGTCATAGCAATTTTTCTATCTCTTGTTATATGAGTTCTGTTAATCCATTAAGCAACTAAGGGTTATTTCTATTGATAGGAAAAAATGCTGCATATTTAATGCTCAAAATACCTATTTGATGTTGGATATTTCTGTGTCCAGGTGATGCGCTTGTATATCTGTCTCTAGAATGTCAAAGGAACTTCGATAAAACATGAATTTTTGGTGAACTGTTCAGTCATGCAAGAAGAGATATGCCTCTTACATGATTCTATTTAGCCATTTCAAATTCTTAGGCTGATGAGGGACATTTTTCTTGCCCTGTTAACTCTGTACATTTCAGTAATTGTGCTTACTTCAGTAAGCCCAATTACTTCAGTAATTGGGCTTAAAGAGTACCTGAAAAACAAGTTGAACAATAAATGCAGATATAATTTACAGTATGCTGAAATCATTAGGAGTTTTGCCTAGATGCTCTTTTCTTTTTAAGAAAATGCTAAATTTATCAGAGGAGTAAACTTCAGAACATTTAAAGTAGGAGCAAGGTTTAAAGTTGACACTGCTTGGTTACTGGACAAGCTGTGCCACTGTGTGGTTCAGATCTTTACAAATTTTTGTACAGTTCTGAGTTCTGAAAGAGGGCTAGTTAGAGAGAGAGATACTTCCTCAATCTGACAGCTGAATATGACTGAGTAGCAGTCTGTAACAGCCATCTTCAAGGCTGACTAAATTCACAAGAATTCTGAATTCTCACAGGATCAAAGTATATTTTCCTCTGTACTGGAAAAGAACTTGCAATTTAGTTTCTATAAGTGCTGGTTTTATTTTAGCTTCATAGTAATCTTTTGCCTTCAATTAAATGCTTTTCTGTAACTTCCAAGAATAAATCAGCAGATTTTACAAGCTGAACAGTGTTTCAGGTTTTACTGGTTTATTTACTTTTTTTTCTTTAACTAAACCTTCTTGTACTTAAGTTAGTTCTGTCCTCAATGACATTTGCAGTGACTCCTGTATGAACCTGATCTGAATTCTCCTTCTTCAGCTTATCAGTTAATTTTGGAAAAATAGATCAAAGCAGATTTACGCTACCTTGTTTTCATGTGCTTTTTTTGCCATCCCACTACTGCTGTCCTGTCATTTTTGTTGTTATACTGTTTTCCTCAGAATGCAGAGAATGCTTATTACATAATTGAAATTTTGTGAGATTTAAGATAATGTAGTGTTTCCATTGAAAAACCCTATAGCTTGTTTGTTATATGGATAGTTTTCTTTACAGTGAATTCTGCTTTCTTCTGTGCTTGCTTCTAAAGTCACAAAGTGCTGAGAGCACAAATGCTATAAAGTATTTTGCAAGATGTATGGTTTTAATATATTGACTTTAATTTTCAGTTGGATACCAGGGCAAGATTCAGAGGAAGGAAGGGATACTGAAGTCTTTGTGAAGAGAACCAGCCATGGGAAATTTGGATCCACTATCACTTTAAGGAAAAGAGACTAACATAAGAAGATTGTATCTGCTGCATACTGCCATGCAGTATTTTTGTGGAAATTATCTGCTCCTGAGCAGTAGATTGAACTGGATGCACATTTAGGTGTTAAAAAGAAAGAAAGCATAAAACTGCAAGGTCTGGCCAAAATAGGTACTTGTCATGCATTGGTAATAAAAAATGTAAACTCCATAATAAGATGCAGAAGTGATTATTCTGTGTTGAGGTAAAGTTATCTTTTGTGATTTTACTAATTCTGATCATATTTTACTACTGTAAGTTATAGGAGATCTGGAACTGGGAATTCCCTTGACTAGTATCCAAGAGGATACCTCAGGATAGAGCTGTTTGTGGAAATGACAAGTTGTCCAAGGTTACAAAATGTGCAAGCTGCTTCCTCCCCAGAAGGTTTGCTACCTAATAAACCTGCACCAACAGGTAGGAGTGGTGATATTTTTGTGGTCCCAGATCTAGAAAGATAGTATGTCTTTTCCTCTTGGTACAAATTATTTTTAATTTGATGATTGCTGTACATATTCATTATCACAGTCTAATCTTGCTGGACAACTAGATTAAAATCTGTTAGATTCATCTTTTTGTCATCTGTTTCCACCTTGCATTGGCGTAAGTCCAAGAGAACTGACATTCTAGTCAGTGCCTTCAAAGTTATATGCCAGGATGTAGTTAACTGCATTTCTTTGGATGAGTAAGGAAGGTGTTCCAACAGTTAAGGAGACTGTGACTGTTATTACTGTGTTCTAGAAGTATTTGCAACAGTCTTTAAGCTCCCCTTCAGGTGACCCTGGATGATATTCTCTATTATTTGTCCAAGCAAGTGTATAAATATGAATCCAAACATATGTACAAACAAGAGGTGAAGGTATGGACTTTATTGTATTTATAGGAAGTCACATTCTGTAGACTTACTTGGTGAGCATTGTTCTTGTTTTCACTTTATCACATCTTTCTCAAAGCTTTGATTCATGTTTGAATGTAAAATGTTCAAATCTCCATTCACATTAATTTAAAGCATAAGTAGTTTCTGCTACACGCTTCTTAAAACTTGCTCTTCCTTGAGAATTTTGTTGTGCTTACCCAAATTTTATATAGTTTCATAAGTTATAAAGCAGCTGCAGTGAAACAAAACCAAATTAGTAAATGAGAACATTATTTTGCTTTCCTTTGATCAAGGATGACTGCTGCAGATCTGTCTGTGGTTTGACAGTGTACTTGGAGACAGAAGTAACATCTATTAATTAGTCTCTCTTGCCCCACCCTGATGTATCAGTGGGGTATATGGGGTTAAAAAACATTAAATAGTGCTTAAACCATGAATGCAGTGAGAATTTACTGGTTCTGTTTAAGAACTTGTGTCTTGAAGAATATTTTGTCTTCCTTCAGTGTCTCTACCTCCTTCCTTGCCTTTTGAAACCCTGAAGAAATGAATGTAGTGTAACTCTTACACCTCTTGCACGTGAAAACTCAAGCTTCAGACAAGCTGTTTAGAAATAAGATTTGGAAATAATGAGAGGGGAGAGTCATGGTAACTTCCTTTCTTGGCTAAAGCTTACAGTAATGTGGCTAATTTACATTGAACGGATTGCTGCAATACTTTGTGAAATGTGATTTCTCCAAATGGGTGCATGTCGATTATTTGATTCTGTCTTAAGAAACTGCTCTGTGATCAGTCAAAATATGTTTATTTTCCTTGTATGTGTAGGATTTTATTTTTGCAATTGTAACACTGATTTCATGTTTTCACGTTCCTTCAATCATATGAAAGCTAGTTAATTTGCTGAAGTGTTATAAACATTAACAAAACTTAAAAAAGGAGTAAAAGTCACTTTGCAGGTAGTTGTTGGTTTGGAGAGTGAGAATGGTATATGGTTTTGGTAGTCAGGGAATCCTCTGTGGTCTGCCTTGCTGCAGCAAGACAGTAGGCTCAGTTGTTCAGAGGATTGTTCCTTTCCTGTCCATAATCACCAAGCCTCCACAAAGGTGCTGCAGCCAATCCTTTTGGAAAGGAGCCGACAGATAACCAGTTAGTAATTGTTAGTAGTTGCCTTGATCCAGTAGATATTAAGTGTTAGAATTAAATGTAGTGTTTGCTGTTGGTCATCTGAGGATTTAATAATTCTAATTTAACAGGATGGGTGTATTATTTGGTCTAATAGAATCTTGGTGTCAAAACTTCCAAATTATTGTAGTGAGCCATTCTAGGACAGTATAAAGATACATAAAATATGTATCAAAATATGGAGTTGCTTGAGAGATGCTCATTCAATTCCAATACTGTCTAACATAATATGCTGTCTAAAAAGGACAAAGTACATAATTGCCTTGGGACTCTGAACACTGTCCTACTTGAGAACTATTAATGTTTCTTGTAAGAAAAAATAATCTGTTTTGTTAATGAAAGCCATAAGTGTACAAATTTGCATATGTGATTCCAGCTTTTTTCCTGATACACAAAATGTTTCTATTTGAATGTATTTCAAAGTCTCATGTCTTGTGCTATACCACTGGCTTTTATTAAAAAGTACTTACTTCTAGTCTGTGGTAGATTCTGCAAGACTGAACTGCTGGAGTGGGTCCAGAGGAGGGCTGTAAAGTGATTATGGGACTGGTGCACCTCTCCTGTGGGGACAGGCTGTGAGAGTCAGGGCTTTTCAGCCTGGAGAAAAGAAGGCTCTGGAGAGACCTTATAACAGCTTTCCAGTAGCTGAAGAGGGAGTGTCTAAGGAAAGGGACTTCTAAAAAGTGCTTTTAGTGATAGGATGAGAAGGAATGGACTGAAGCTTGAGGAGGGCAGACCTAGACTAGATATTAGGAAGAAATTCTTTACAGTAAGGGTGGTGACACTTAGAACAGGTTGCCTAGGGAGGTGTGGATATCCCCTCCCTGGAGGTGTTTAAGGCCAGGTTGGATGAGGCCATGAGCAATCTAATCTAGAGGAAGGTGTCCCTGCCCATGGCAGGGAGATTGGAACTAGATGATCTTCCAACTCGCACCATTCTATCAATCTATAAACATGTAATCTGAATCTGTGAAACTGAACTGCTGAGAACAAAAGGTTGAAATGTCAATCAAAGGCACCTGATGGATTTAGAATCATGAGTATATGCAGTGCCAATAATTCATATTGAATAAGTACAAGGTACAGTGTGCAAAAAACCCTTTTGCTAGTGGTGTAATTTCTCCCAGTTGTCTTAAGTGGTGGCAGAGTCAAAGGGTGCTGAATGCCGTAGAGATGCATATTACAGTCTGGCTCTGTCAGTGTTAGGACCTGTCTATGTTATCACTCCTAATATCGCCAATTGCTGTATTGTCTCTGTGGGCTAGCTTTGCAAACGTGTGTATTTACATGATACTGTGATACTGTAACTACCTGAGGGGTGGTTGTGGCCAGGAGGAGGTTGCTCTCTTCTCTCAGGTGGCCAGTGCCAGAACGAGAGGACACAGCCTCAGGCTGCGCCAGGGGAAGTTTAGGCTCGAGGTGAGGAGAAAGTTCTTCACTGAGAGAGTCATTGGCTGCTGGAATGGGCTGCCCGGGGAGGTGGTGGAGTCGCCGTCCCTGGAGCTGTTCAAGGCAAGATTGGACGTGGCACTTGGTGCCATGGTCTAGCCTTGAGCTCTGTGGTGAAGGGTTGGACTTGATGATCTGTGAGGTCTCTTCCAACCCTGATGATACTATGATACTATGATACATAGCTGTAAACATATATTGCAAATCTACTCACATGGTAATTATGAAAAAGTGTGCCATGGTCCTTTTACTGTGATTTGAAAATTCTTTAGCTAACCACCTGTCAAGTTAGTATGAAGTGATAATTATATTGTTTAAGTAGAATCTGCTTAATGAAGGCCCATGTGTACTTATATCAAAAAGGGAGAAAAAGGGTTTGGCATTTAACTTTAAAAGAAACGACATTTTGAAAGCTACTCTGCTTCTGGAATGTGTGCATTTGTATTACAGAAAGCTTCATTATTCAGTGGTTGGCATAGGAGATTGGTTGTATATTCTCTCATCACTTTTAAGTTCCCAGGGAATAGCAGGTTGGATGATAGGTTGTGTTTTTTCCAAGCAAACTTTTAAAATAACGTTATTTCATTGGAACCCTGAAACAATCTAGGCTGACACTTTCTGCTCTTTGGAAGAGCATTAAGTGAAATCATCTAAAAATGCAACCGCACAAAGTAGGTTGTAAACAATATCTGTTGTTTTAAGCCTTTGGTTGGAAAAGCACTGCAGCAGTTTTGTTGACATGATGAATTTCACAAGTATCCGTGCTACTTTAGCACTTGATATGTGGTAATTTAGAGCGTTTGCATTTATTCTAAATATGTATTGTCTAAAGCTGAAGAGCATGACAGTTTAATTTCTATCATAAGCTATAGTTGACAGAATAGTATCCAGAAACCTTAAGACCTTTTCTTCTTCTTTCTTTTTTTTTCAGTTGTGTATGCTGGTTTGTTTGTCTCTGATATGGTTTTGCTGTGGGTATCTTAAGAAAATTATGAACCAGTTGTTTCTGTAAGTGGTACATTCTACAATGACTTGATTGACTCTCTGTAGGAAGAAAATTCTATACGGGGAAAAAGCAAGATCTGAAAGTAGACTATGCTTTATTTTCCAGATTTACATTAGGTTGATTAATAATGTCCTTAAATATGGAAAGGAGAAGCAACAAAGCTAAGTGTTTTAATAGCTGCTTTGTGATGTCAGTAGCAGGTGATATATTTCAAATAATAATGTATTTTACTAGATAAACATTGAATTATTTTCCATCAAGTTGAGGCTTTTTATTTTGGCGAAAGCTCTTATGTGCCATATTCTTTCTTTGTGTATAGCTACTAATGGGCTGCAGTAAAATGGGAAGGAGTAATTTCTTCAAGATTTTCACAGAGAGAATAATACAAGTGAATCTCTGTGACTTGAAACAAGATATCCAAACCTGTTTTGCACTATTGCTACTATTACTTTTAAAGGGGCTAGAGGAAAAATGGCAAATGTAGAAGTTGGCTTGTAATGCAAAAATTCCAGTCATAAACTGTGCTAGTATAGAATTGTATTTTGTTTTCTCTCATTACTGTGAAGGATGACAAATATGTAATTTTTCTGCCAAAGTTTGTCAGGGAAGTTTAAGGCTTTGTTTTTGGGGGAAGTTTTGAAGTCTTTCTGGTACATAGGTGACAGAGGTCTAGTATTTGTCAGCGCTTGTCTCAGGCTTTTAATTCTGTATCAGCCATACCTCTCTTAATTCTGTAGCAAGATAGGTTTCTGGAAATCCCAAGTAATGCAGGAATAAGTGTTGCCGGTTGTCAAATTACTGGCATGCTGAGGAAGATGAAGGTAAATGGTGTACTGAGGGGATTGACTATCAGACATGTAAAATTTTTCATTGCTCAGTATAAAGGCAGAAACTACATAAAGTCCTTTGTCAGATGAGACTAGACATGCAGTGAAATGTCCCTTCCTGCTTTATATTAGCAGTTAAGGTAAGGGAGTTTAACACCATTCATCTAATCTGACCTCTTATGAGGTTTCAAGCTAGAGAAAGGCATTGGCTCTTGAAAAGGGCATAAGCTGTAACCTGTGTCTTTTCAATAGTATGTTTCAATAGGCAGTAATCCCTCTTTTTAAAAAGTGCATGTCTGTCTTGTGACTTCACCTTCCACTTACAGGAGAAAAGGAGGGGATGGCTCCACAAAAAAAGGTTAGTAGTATCTTATTTTTCCCTGGTGGTAATGTGTTTAAAACTGGGAGTTAAAAAAGCATACTCAGTATTTTTTAATGAAATGCCTGAATTCACTTCTTAAAATCTTGCTTTGTGCCTGTCTTCCTCAGTCCCCTTACAAATTTATAATCATCTTTTAAGGACATAAAACTCCCCCCCTTTCTCTGTGTGATGTTGATCATGCTTCCAAAATTCGTGTCATGTTTTATCACAGTGTTAAGTTGGGATCTCATGTTCAGTTCCTTACCTGTTACGACCCTGATGCACTTCCAGTGTCAGCAAGGTTTCCAGTCTGCTGTTTTCCCGGTGTTCAGAATATGGCTTTGTATTCTTTTCCTGGGTGTATAACCAGAGATGTGGCTATTAAACTATTGAACAATATGCTTTGTCAGCTATTCCAGAACTCTTAGGTGATGGCTCAGTTCTTTTGTTCACCATAGTGCCAGCTGTTGTGTTGTCCACAAATACAGGCTTCCACATCTTTGAGGAAAATGTTGAATAGTCTTAAACCTGGGAAAGGTCCTACAGCAACTCTCCAAGTACCTCTACCCAATTACAATTCCTCTCTGACAATTAGTCTTTGAGGTTTGTTACTTAGGTTTTCTTCACCTAATAAATCTGTAACAGACAAAAAAAAAATTAAAACCCTTCCTGCCCTGCTGGCTTTTCTGGGTTTTTTTTGTCCAGAGTAACTAGTAGTGGTCTGTTTGTATGAACATAGTGGTTCTGCACATCCTCCTTCAACACTGGTGCAATATCAGCTCTCTCTAGTCCATTGGGTTTTAGTGCTATTTTGATTAACTGAGTATCAGTAGTAAACATCCTTCTTTCAGGATCCTTGGCAGGGATTTGGCCAAGCCCACTGTTTTTCAAAGTTTGCGTTATGGCTGATGATGGAAATTCTCATCACCTATAAATACATGACAATGTTTTGTGCTTCTTAATGCTGTCAAGCTCTGAAAGATGCTGGTGTTCAGGCCAAGTATATTTAATATATTTAGGACAGGATCTCTTTAAGCTTGTGTAGTATGCAGAGGAACTTCTTTTTTGTTTTCTTTTTGTTTAAAAACATGGCATGGTGCATTAGTTTTCTGCTAAGTTATGACCAAAAATAAATGTTAAAAATCACATTTGACTAAACACTGAAAATAAACTCTCCTCTCTAAGTTCTGTCTGATTTTTGGAAAGTGGAATTTCAACACTGACAGAGAGAAAAATGAAAAAATTCAAGCTGTATCTTCTGGCTTCTCCATCCAAATGAAGATCATATTGAGGATTTGAGCTGGCAGCTTCCAGCACTGGGTAACTGCAACAGACAAATTTAAAATTCTTACACTAGAGTGTGTTGGGACTGACTCAGCAGGTGCTTGGCAGCAGTCCTCTCCAGGTCATGCACGGTCAGTTGGAGCTTTCCAGACATCTGTGTGTTTCTCACTAATTCTTCCTGGGAGTTCCCACAGGGAAGCTTGTAAGTAACTGTTTTTTTTCCTTGACATTTGTGAACCATGTAAAAATAATAGAGTCAGAGCTGCACTGTGACCTCTTCCTACGTTCTTTCAAATTAACGCTACCTGATTATGTTAAATCCCTCATTGATAGCAGTGTATTATATAAATTAATTAAGAAATGGAGCCTAAATTCCAGGTATATATATATAAATCAGTTTCAGCAAGTGTAGCTGGCTATCATCAGCTTCAGATTTAGACAGCGATTGAGGATGAAGGAAGAAATGTGTTTTGTGTTTTCATTAGAAAAGAAAAAAAAATCGGTATTGACCCAAATTATTTGGTTCAAACTTCATAGCTGTGATGCAGATACTTCTCAGTCTCATCACATTTTCTTTTTCAAAATCAAAGAATTGCAGAATGGTAGGAATTGGAAGGCACCTCAACAGGTCATCTAGTCCAGTCCTGTGCTAAAGCAGGTTCACCTAGAGCAGATTGCCCAGGACTCAGGTGGGTTTTGAACATCTTCAGAAAAGGAGACTCCACAACCTCTCTAAACAGCCTCTTCCAGTTCCCTGTCATCTTTAAAGAAGTTTTTCCTCATGTTTAGATAGAACTTCCTGTGTTGCAGGTTGTGCTTATTGCCTCATGCCCTGTCACTGGCCACCTCTGAAAAGGGTCTGGCTTTGTCCTTTTTGGCATTATCCAGGCTAAAGAGCCCCAAATGTCTCAGCCTTTCCCTTTAATAGAGCCTCCAGTCCCCTAATCATCTTTGTAGCCCTCCCCTGACTCTCTTTAGTGGTTCCTCATCTCTCTTGAAGAGGGAGAGCCCAAATCTGGACTCAGTATTCCAGATGAGGCCTCACCATGGTAGGTAAGAGGGGTAGGAGAACCTCCCTTGACCTGCTGGCCACATTATTCTTAATGCACTCTGGAATACCATAGGCCTGCTTTGCTATGAGGGCATGTTGCTGGCGACTTGTTGCCTGCAGAGCTGCTTTTCAGCAGGTCAGTCCCTAACCTGTACTGGTGCATAGGGGTATTTGTCCCTGGATGCAGGACTCTACACTTACCCGTGCTGAATTTCAGCCCAGCTCTTCAGCCTGTCTCCCCGCTTGCTGGCTGCAGGTCATGATAGAAGAGAGCCCCAGTTTCTACATTTTTGTATCTGGTCTGTGGAAAAGGGAAAAAGAACCCTATAACTCATAGAGTTATGAAGTAGGTATGTTTATTACAGCACTGGGTGCCAGGAGTGATCATTCCACCAAACCTGCACACCCTATGCTGGCACAAGCCAGAATTTGTTACAAATCTGATAGCTTTCTATGATGCCATAACTGAATGGGTAGATTCAGGGAGACCCGTGGATGTAGTCTACCTTGACTTTAGCAAGACTTGACACTGTCTCCCATGACATCCTAGTGAGCAAGCTCAGGAAGTGTGGTATGGAAGAGCGGTCAGTGAGGTGGATTGGGAGCTCATTACAAGACAGAATTCAGAGAGTGGTGATCAGTGGTGACAGGTCCCACTGGAGAGCTGTAACCAGTGGAGTCTCCCAGGATCAGTAATGGGCCCGGTGTTGTTTGACATCTTCATCTCTGACATTGATGAGACAACAGGGTGTCTGCTCAGCAAGTTTGCTGATGACACCAAACTGGGAGCCTTGGCTGATACAGCTGAAGGCTGTGAGGCCATCCATCAAGACTTGGACAGACTGGAGAGCTGGGCATAGAGGAACCAAATGCGGTTCAATAAGGACAAGTGCAGAGTCCTGCACGTTGGAAGGAATAATAAACTGCACTAGTACAGACCAGGAGGTGATCTGCTGGAGAGCAGCCTTGTGGAGAGGGACCTGGGAGTGCTGGTGGATAACAAGTTATCCGTGGGACAGCAATGTGCCCTTGTGGCCAAAAAGGCCAGTGGGATCCTGGGGTGTATTAAGAGTATGTCTAGCAGATTAAGGGAGGTTCTCCTCCCCCTCTACTCTGTCCTGGTGAGATCTCATCTTGAGTACTGTGTTCAGTTTTGGGCTCCCTAGTTTAAGAAGGACAGGCATCTGCTGGAGAGGGTCCAGTGGAGTCTACAAGGATGATTAGGGAGCTGGCGCACATGCCTTATGAGGAGAGGCTGAGGAACCTGGGGCTTTTTAGTCTGGAGAAGACTGAAAGGGAATTTAGTAAATGTTTAAATATATCTGAGGGCTGGGTGTCAGGAGCAGGAGGACAGGCTCTTCTCACTTGCTCCCTGTGATAGGACAAAGAGCAGTGTGTGCAAGCTGCAGCACAGGAGGTTCCACCTCAAGGGGGAACTTCTTTACTGTAAGGGTCCCAGAGCACTGGAACAGGCTCCCCAGAGAGGCTGTGAAGTCTCCTTCTCTGGAGACTTTCAAGGCCCGTCTGGATGCGTTCCTCTGTGACCTGAGCTAGATTGTATGGCCTTGCTCTGGCAAGGATTTTGGACTCAATCTCTTTGGGTCCCTTCCAACCCCTGACATCCTGTGATCCTGTGAACATAGGCATCCTCACAGTTTATTTTTCACCTTTGGTCCAATTGCATAGCTGGCTTCCTCTATTAATTGCTTCAAGGTCCCAGTTTGTTTTCATCTCTGTATCACCATACTCCTCTTTGTCAAGAGATATAAATGTTCGCATTTGTAGTTAAACATTATAGCCGCCCAGCTAGGTGAACACATCTTATTCAAGAATGTGTATCTGGTCTGTGTGGCCCTGTATTTATGAAACTTAAGAGGCCTTTTACCAATATTCTTTGATTTATACTTCTCCTTTCATCATATCCTTTGGAGTTACAGACGTACAATACACAAAAAAGTAGGAAGCTTGCTCGGAAGTCAGAAGGCGAGATTCGAGTAACCGGCGTTATGCAGAAAACGGGCTTACTTCAGCCCTGGCGAGAGAGCGGTGCCACTCCGGCCGTGGCCGCGCCTTTGGTCTCCGTTAGTAGCCGCCTTCGCCTTCCCCACCTGCCAGCCTCTCACTGCGCAGACTAGCGCGCTCGGCGGCTGGCGGCCGCAGGGGCTGGGCCCCGTTGCGGGGCGGGGCAGGCGGTGCCGTCACAAGCAAGAGGGCGGACGCCACCGGAGTCGCTAGGGTTGCGGGATCGGCGGCTGCTGCGGAGCGGTGTCTGGCGAGCTAGGGCTGCGAAGGTAAGCGAGGAGCGCCTTGCCGAGCAGCTGCCGCGCCGCACTCAGAGGAGGGGGTCGGAAGGAGAAGGTGCACTTTCGAGGTTGGGCCTTTGCCCGGCGGGTCTCGTACAGCTGAGGCGGTACTCTCTGCTGACGGCTGCGGGGGTGGGGGCGGCGGCGGCGCGCCGCAGGAGCGGCGGCAGCGCGTGCGAGGGGCGGTCGTTGGAGTGTCCGTTGGGCGGGGGGGCAGCGCTGCTGCCGAGCTTCGCCGCCTGCTGCCGTTCAGAGCGGACTGTCCTGCCTGTCGGGCGTGCGCCGCCGAGACCCCATGTCGGGGCGGCCCTGCACCCGGGGCGTGCTCCCTGCCGCCTGGGGGTTTCGGCCATCGCTGTTGTCATCTACAGCGCGCTGCTGTGCGTGAGGCGTTACTGGGTAGGTGGCTACGCCTTTAGCTTTTATTACGGTTCATTCTGAGCGTTTGGGAGTCGTGCTAGGCTGCCCCGTGTAAATAAGGGTGTATAAACAGCTGTCTGTGGAAGAGATGCAAGAGTGAGACAACAAAAACAAAAAACCTCAACCAAACCAAAACCACGAACCCGACAAAAAACAACCCAAGGATGATGTTGCTTTTAATTTCTTGTTTAAGGAGGTGCTTGAAACAAGCTCCTACGTATTCCTGTTTCCAGGTGTTTTTATGAGCTCTGTATTTTTTGATGCTTGTTTTCTGGCTTTATGATGCGGCGTGGGTTTGTAGCACAGCGAGCTGTCAGGCCTCTTATCCCTGAGAGATCTGTGATGTGCCTCATGTGATGATGTTCGTAGATGACCTCAAGGCAAGGTGGTGTGGTTGGGGCCCGAAGTAGCCCTACAGTCTCCAAACCTGCTCACTTTGACGCTCAGAGGAGTCATGGAAACACCAATGTCGTGCAGGAGGCCAGGTCCTGAGGTGGGATTATCCCTTCAGTGTTGCTAGCAAGCGTTTGAAAAAGTAAATATCAGAGGGTGCATTTGTGATTTCTGTCTGATGGCATGCAGTGCACCCATGCTGCTTGATGAGCTCCTCCTTCTCAGTGGCCATACCATCATTTGGGAAATAGGATTGCAGGGCTTAGAGGAGAGTACACTATGCAGAATGATATAGGATGTTTAAAAATATTTAACCTTCCTTAACTTATTCCAGACCTTTACAATTCCTTTCCTGTGTAGGGAGCCCTTAAAAGGAAACAGATTGCATGTTTAGTTTGGTGCATATTTCAGATTTTTGTCCATTTATTAAGATAGAATATGGTTGTAAAGTATAATAGTAGAAATGCCTTTGCACTGCCTTTGCGATAGTGATGCACCGTTATCAGTATCGCATAGGTTAGATGGAGAGCGTAAGAGCGAAGTTGTAGCTTCGTCCCAGTGGCATGCATTTCTCACCATACAATGAGCAAAGCCGACATACGCTAGTCAGAGATCAGCATGGACCACGTGTGCTGCTTAGATTACATAGAGGGGATTTTCCCTGTACATTCAAGGTGGACAGTGTTGATGGTAGCTGTCCACCTGCAGGTCAGTGTCATTGTTTCTGCAGGAAATCGGTATTATTGAGCTTGTCTTCCTTGACAGTAGAGAGCTGGCTGTGAAGGTCTTGTTGGTTTACTTTGTAAGCGACAGAAACAGAGACTCTTCTGTGGTTTTTATGCCTTCAAACTCTAAAGCAAGGGAGATGAGGTAGCAGAACCCTGTGGTCTTTGAAACAATATTTGTTTCCCCTTGGGGAACCACCATTTGCTAATACTTGTTTCAAAAGCTCTTAATTAGAAATCTTTCTGAAGTTTTTTTCCTGCTTCTGAAGATTTTGATTCAATGAACTGCCTTGATTCTCAGAACTCAGGGAATGCAACGTTTTACCATTTCTTTCACAAGATTCTTTCAGTCTCAATGCAGATATTAGGCAGGAGTAAATGAGAAGGGACAAAGAGTGAAAAAGAGGGCCCTGGAAATTACTGGTCTGTCAGCCTCACCTGTGTCTGGAAAGATCACGGAAAAGATCCTCCGGGAAGGTATGCTGAAGTACATAGAGGATGGGGAGGTGATTCGAGACAGCCAGTATGACTTCACCCAGGGCAAATTCTGCCTAACCAACTTGGTGGATTGTTACAATGGCATAACTACATTAGCAGACAAGGGAAGACCAAAAAATATCACCTGTCTGGACTTCTGTAAAGCCTTTGACACAGTCTAACACAACGTTCTTCTCTCTAAACTGGAGAGATACAAATTTGATGGGTGGCCTGTCCATTGGATGAGGAATTGGTTGGATGATCACATCCAAAGGGCTCAATGTCCAGATGGAGATGAATGACAAGTAACGACTCTCAGTGATTGTTTTTGGGACCAGAGCTGTTCAATGTCGTCATCAATGATACAGACAGCAAGATTGAGTCCACCCTCAGCAAGTCTGCAGATGATATGAAACTGAGTAGTGTGGTTGATAAGACTGAAGGACAGGATGCCATCCAGAGGGACCTGGACTGGCTTGAGAAGTTGGCTGAGGAGAATCTCATGAGGTTCAGTAAGTTGAAGTGCAAGGTCCTGCACCTAGGTCAGGGCAGTTGTTGATTAAGATTCAGGCTAGCAGATGATGTAATTGAGAGCAGCCACACGGAGAAGTACTTGGGGGTACTGGTGGGTGAGAAGCTGGACATGAGCCAACAATGTGCACTCACAAAGTAAGCAAATTGCATGCTGGGCTGCATCAAAAGCAGGGCGGTCAGCAGATTGAGAGGGGTGATTCTGCCCCTTTGCTCTGGTGAGACCTTGGAGTACTGTGTCCAGCTATGGAACCCCCAACACAGGAAGGTTGTGGACCTGCTGGAGTGGGTCCAGAGGACAGCCACAGGTATGATCAAGGGGGTGGACTACCTCTCCTACAAAGACAGGCTGAAAGATTTGGAGCTGTTCAGCTTGGAGAAGACAAGGCTCTGAAGAGACCTTGTAACTACATTTCAATATCTGAAGGGGACCTGCAGGAAGGCTGGGGAAGGACTGTTTAGGACTTGTAGAGACAGGATGAGGGGCAGTGGTTTTAAACTGGAGCAGGGTAGATTTAGGTTAGATATAAGGAAGAAGTTCTTTACAATGAGATTGGTAAAATACTGTAACAGGTTGCCCATCGATGTGATTGAGGCCCCATTCAAGATCAGACTTGATGTGGCCCTAGGCAGCCTGATCTAGCTGGAGGTATCCCTGCTCACTGCAGGCGGTTTGGAAAAGATAACCTTTGAGGGTTCTTTCCAACTCAATGCAATCTGTGAATATGTATTTTTGGCAGGAACTTGAAATTTTGTGTTCTTAATTTTAGAAGTTCTGGCAGTTCCTAAACTCTGAGGTGGATGTGACCTCTTTTATTTGCTGCTCCCTGCTGGCAGTACCAAGTTGTTAGCAAATCATGACTTCGGTGCAGTTTTCAATTATCTGTATCTAGGCTGAATGTGTTTTTCTTGATATCTGACAACTTTGCTTGTGACTTACTTTATTTTTAATGAACTAATTTTAACTTAATCTGTAGTAGGTGGTAGCTTATAGGGACCCACAGAGAAACAAAGAACACTGCCTAAGTGTGGCAAAGGAGCCACGTGATCTTCAGAGGGTGTTTGGCTCCCTTATTGAAGGCAGCAATCACACCTCTGTAGAACTCCTTTACTTCTGCCTTGCTTGCTGTCAGCTGAAACAGAAAGCTGCACCCGTGTTAGGATGGCTGAATGTTTGGTCTTAGGATCTCAGATACAACGATGGTTGGATGTCCTTGGACATCTCTTAGACCTGTTGAAGTCTAAGATGCTGTATTAAATGGAAGAAGTTCTCCTTGTGGATTGAAATGGCTGCTCTGTTTGTTGTATGTTCTGGGCTCCTTAATCTTGACATTTTTGTTCTGTAATTAGGAAGGAAATTAAGAAAGCTAAGTATCCCCTTCTGGTTCTTCTTTCCTTGTTAAGACTCAATTCGGGTTTCTGGCATGTGCTTTGTTACAGGAAATTTTAATTACTTAATTAGTAGTATATCACATGTATCTTTAGAATATTAGAATAGCACCTAGACCCCCTTTGTAGGTCACTTTGTTGGAAAAACTTCTTCATTTCTTGCCTGGGTGTAGAGAACAATTGCCTCCCTTGGAAATGAAGTTTGAAGCCCCTACCATTTTATCCTTCAGGAGAGATGGGAGAAGAAATAACACAGACAGCTCTATCTTTATAGGTTTAAGATGGAAGAGGGGAGATTCCTTAACTGGATGTTAGGAGGAAGTTCTTTACAGTGAGGGTGGTAAGACACTGGAACGGGTTGCCCAGGGAGGTTGTGGATGCTTCCTCCCTGGAGGCGTTTAAAGCCAGGCTGGATGAGGCCTTGAGCAGCCTGCTCTAGTGGGAGGTGTCCCTGCCTATGGCGGGGGGTTGGAGCTGGATGATCCTTGAGGTCCCTTCCAACCTAAACCATTCTATGATTCTATGATCTTGTACACTTTTTGCTTCAGTTTGTCACTTCCCTTTCTTTTTCTTTTCTGACAAATTGAATTTCCTCTCTATTGTTGCATTTTCTACCTAAATCTCAAACAGACATCCTTTGCAGAAATGTTGAAAAATATTGTTGACCTTGGAAGAAGAAAGCTTTGGGATGTATCTACTTTGTCCCCATTTGTCAACAGGTGGCATACCCTCAAACGTGTTTAAATCACACCTATTGCTGCTCAAGCTAGTACAATAAGTTCTTTACTACAGATGACGTTCATTCTACTGGCTTTCAGGTAGAAGGGGGATTTTCCCTTTCCTGCTTCATAGCCACTTTGCACTGCCACTGCTCTCCTTCCTTTGTTTCCCATGTTCTGTTCTCTTTAGTGGTTGGCTTACTGTAAGGTACGTTTTGGCACAGGTTGGCAGTGTGCAAGGCAAAGCCAAAGAACAGCCAAGGCAGAGCTGATTGAGAATGAAGTGTAGACCAAGAGAAGGAAAATAACACGCATTTGTAAATTAAAGATGTGACTGAGAGGCAGGTGTGTGTCTCGGCTGCACAGGGGAGTAATAGGTTCATAGCTGTTTTCTGTGGTTAGTGTCGCATGCAGTAAGGGAGTTGTGCATGAGATAACGGAGGGCAGGCTCCTCAGACTTCCCTGGAAGTTACTGCTATATTTGCCCTGTTGTAGAAATGGAGATCATGATGTTGCTTCAGCTAGCATAGGTGGACACTGTTCTTCTGCCTGGTGAGCCAGCCCCTTTTATGTCTTTCACAGAGGAAAGGGATGTGTCAATACCATGGAAATAGATTTGCACATCTTGAAAACAACATTTGAAAGCTTCAATAAAATGTATTCACTCATCAAGGCTGTCTGTGGCAATTTATGCTTCCACTGACTGTGGATTTCTTGAACTTAAAATATTTTTACCAAGTATGCAATAAAAATAGGAAAAATGAAGTACCAAAATACATCCTAACTTGGCTAAAGCAATCTTGATGAAATATGAGATGATAACATCCCCCTAATCTCCAGGCAAGCTGAGATTTTGATCTGAGGTGAAGAATAGACTTTCTGTGCAGCTTGTAGTACACAACCAAGGATTTCACCACAATTGAGGTTTGTTAATGTGCATCTGTATTCACTAAATGTAACTAAAAGTTACGTAAAGCAGTGGGATATCTGTAACACCTTCAATGAAATCAATAAGACATTTTGAACAATATTCTTGAGCTGTTAGTGTAGACCTGGCCCACTTATGAATATTTGATACTACTGTTTTCCTAAAGGACTGCATCTTGTTTGTATCCTGTTGCTCTGCCACGCTAAAAGAGAAGCCTGTTGTGTGAGAGATGATGCTCTATAGATACAGCTCCATTCTTCTGTTTTTTTGCAGTCAGAACAAATTTTGTGGAGAAAATATCGTAAGTGAGGTGGAAGAGAGTAGCATGGGGAGAAATGGAGTGTGGATATAGTGGAGGGAAGTGAAGGGAGAAGAGTGAGGAGAATGAGAAATGACCAACACAGATGCATCTAGTGTATTTCCAATCTATTTATAAAGTTGTAGTTTGTGCATAAAAAATGGAGGAATTCTGAACCCGTAAGCTTCAGCTAGGGTGTGCTTAAGAGAGAATGCAAAAGCAGGGGGTAAGCCCTAGAGCTAGGCTTCTCTAGCAGATGCATCCCAAATATGAGCCTATGGGAAATAAGTGGGGCTCTGCCACTCTGAATGAGTATCTGCAGGTAAAGGCCTGGTACAGAGTTCATGTTGCTAACTCCTAGTGTTAGGAATAGCAATGGCTATTTTTGTCTTGCTTAACAAAATAATATGTTTTACCACTTATCTGAACTTTCATAAGAATAGTTGTTCTTTCCACCATATGACTGATTGTCGGAAGCATATACTAACAGATGTAGCAAATCTCTGGAAGTAGCACACCTCAATTACTTGGGGCAGTACTTTTACTGCAGTGTAACAAAATGTGTAGAATTCCACAAATAACACTAGTGCCTATGGATGCCTTTGCACATGTTCAGTTCCTTCCTTTTTGCAAGGCTAAGTAGTCCAGATTAGCTCTGTGCTTGGAATAGCTTCTTTACCTTGTAGTATTCCACCATACAAGTGAGTTTCTGTCACTTCCAGCTACAGGAGCACGTACAAGCAAAATGAACTGCACTTAGAATTTGATGCCTGGAATTTCTTCTTGTGACAAGTAAGATAAAACTCTAAAGCAGAAATCATGGCTAACAGGGAATGCACAGAGAATACTAGATTTGCTGAGAATTTGTCTTTCCACTCATCGTCTGTTGTTAAGTCTATTGTGTTGAGAAAGGTGCACTACTGGGCTTACTGCTACGGATAGGCATTGAAACCTTCTGTCATTCTAGTCTGTGTTTGTTTCAAGCATTTATTCTTGCCAGTCTCAAGCTTGGATTCAGACCTTAGAAGACTAATTTTTCATGAGTTATCCAGTTTTTGAGAGTTAGAATAAATTTCAAAATTAAATTGCTTTGTATAAGGTGTCTTAAAAGTACTTCTCTGTTCTTTTTCCAGTGTAAAGGCTAATGGTTTTTCATAGTTTGCTAAGCCTCTAATTTGTCGTAATGCTCTTTGGAAAAACCTGTGAGGTTTTTTTCAGTGTTGCTCAGAGTACAGGAGTTATTGATACATTTTCACAGGAGATTGATTTTTTTGTTTGTTTGTTTTTAATTAATTTTGTAGCCTTACATAGCTGGATTTCTTTCTGCATCTTGCTGTATTTTGTGTTGTCATAAACAGTTCTTTTGATCCTGCAGCTACTTCTTGCATTCACTAGGCTGGAAACTGCTGTCTCCCATGGTAGGGCAGGTGGAACAAAAATGTGTGCCTGCGCTTCTGCAGCTTCAGTGCAAAGTTCAGTGGCCTAATTTAAACTGTCGGTTTGATATTTCTGAAGACTGTTCACTTGATCAGGTCCATTGGCTTTGCTTGGGAGGCAGTAAACTTGAACAGCAGTGTGGTAATATCTTCAGTCACCAGAGCTACTTGGTGAGCTCTGTGTGCCATTTTTCTGTGATATTTTTACCGCAAAGTGATAAGTATTATTGCATTGTTCATTCTGATAACAATTCTGTGAATATCAGAATTTATTGAACATTATATAATTTCATTTTATAGAAAGATGGTTGTGTATGGTCATGTGGAAGATGCTATGTATGAAATATAAAATCTGAGATAAGTCTTCCTGTGCTGGATCATTTGTTGAGTGGTTTGTGAGTATGCACGATATCTGCATGAGAAAATTATACTGTATCTTATCCCTTTCAGTTTTTATGGGTTGCTTTTGAAAGTTCAAAGTTGTACAATATTCACACAAACAGATACGCCAGCAATTAATCTAAGACCAGTAGACAATAGCAGTAGAAAAGTCATGTATGTCTAGCTGTGTTTAAAAGTCAGTGTCAAAGCCGGAAGCTCGGAGGTAGTGCTGTGTGACACTTAACTCCCTGTGGATTTGTGAACTTGTTCTATTTTCCAGTCACATACTTCTAAAAACATGGACGAACATGGTCTTTGAGGTATTCCAGTGACTGCATCTTTCGCTCCCAAGTGTGAGTGGACCATCTGCCATAATTTCTGGGACTGCGGGGCGTACTTCTCGCTATTGGTTCCACAACCCTACCACTCCTCGCAATTTCTGTGTGGCACAAGGCAAGCCTTTAATTTTTTTTTCTTTTGCCATTTATCAATAGAGCATTTTTCAGGTTTTGCATGCCTGATAAGATAGAGTTTCAGTTTTACAGAATTGCTATGCACTCCCAGCTGCTTCTGCATAATGTTGGGTAAAAGGCCTTGTACTTCCAAAGTTGAATCATGGATGTCTTGAGTTGGACACCTCAAGCTAGCTCACACTGGATTCTTTCTGCTAAATAAGACTGATTCTCCTTTGAAGTCAATGTGCAGTGTATCTTCCATTTGCACAACTGGCTTGCAGCCTCCCTATGCCAGCTTAGCCTGCTGCCCTTGGTTTTCTTCCTTATGATCCTTGTCTAGTCCTTTCATTCTGCCCTGGCTGTCTGCTCCCCAGATTTTTACTGCAATGATTCTTCCCAGCCAACTAATTCCTGACCTTATTTCTACACCCAGCTCTCAGTCTCAGTGTTCTGACACTTGACCGTTTTGAAGCCAGCTTTGCCAGTATTGCTGACAAGTCCTTCTCCTGCTCCTTTGGCTTCACTGTTTTTTCTCTGTGCTTTTGAATATGATGCTTCTTTCTTATTCCTGAGGGCTTGTCTTAGAGATACAGGTTCTGTCAGCCCAGTTCAACAGAACCTATTGATTCAGCCAAGCTGATGTTGAATGGTTAATAAAAGAAATTGTCTCCCAAATGCCTTGGGCTGGAATAGTGAGTCTACCTGTAGGGCAGAGCATGTGCTGTTAAGTCACCTGTGGAAACTAAGACTACCCATTTTTTTTAGCATGTTTGGAGATTTTAGTTGTGTGTGAGTCTCTGCCAGTCTGTGTTTGTTGTGCCTTTTTAAAGGATTACAGTAGAAAGTAAAGACTGCCAGTTTTTAATTTATGCAGAACATTTTCCCTTTAGCCTTTATTCTTGGCAGCAGCTGAACTGTTTTAGGTGAAACTAATTATTCTTTAAAAATGAGCCTGAGTAATGAAAAACACTCAGCATGAAAACTCTTTTGGCATACACTTAGGGAAAAAATGTAAGCAACTGAAAACAGCAGTCTATTAAAAAGTTATGTTGAGCAACTGTAGTTACAGGTCGTAATGCTACTGGTTCCACCTTCTCGTTGCTTCTCTCTTACAGAGGGATTAGAAGGTGTTTTACAACCTATACATTTGTTTCATATGAATGTGTGCATTTGAGCTATTGTTCAGTGGTACCACAGCCTAGTATTTGGCATGCAGTGGCGTTGGGGAGATTTTTAGAACAGTGTGATAATAGTGATGGCATGCGAATGACTTGTTCATTAGAAAATGGAGGAAATCTTATTACAGTGTAAAGAGAGACTTATTTACTCGTTTGCTTTTTGGTGAGGACAGGAGAAACGCATCTTTGTTGAAGTGCGGTTTTGCTTTGATGTGTACCAAAGCTCTTTCTCTCCCCAGACAATGTACTTTCCCCCAAACTGTGAGGAAGTATTTGTTGAACACCACTTTAAAATCGGTGCCACAGAAGGTTGTGGAGAAGAACATCTTGAGTGCCATTATGCACCATATACGGGACAACCAGCTGATCAGGCGCAGTCAGCATAGGTTTACAAAAGGCAGGTCCTTCCTGATGAACCTGATCTCCTTCTCTGACAAGATGACCCGCCTAGTGGATGAGAGAAGGGCTGTGGATGTTGTTTACCTGAACTTCCATAAAGCTTCTGACAGGGTTTCTCATGGCATTCTCC
Source organism: Tricholaema leucomelas (assembly GCA_013400475.1). Taxonomy (NCBI): domain Eukaryota; kingdom Metazoa; phylum Chordata; class Aves; order Piciformes; family Lybiidae; genus Tricholaema lacrymosa; species Tricholaema leucomelas. The sequence continues at coordinate 134,501 of WAAF01004049.1, read as the reverse complement.
TAACAAACCTGGCTGCTCATGACTTTGATGGACACACATTTTGCTGGGTAAAGCACTGACTGGATGGATGACCCGGAGACCAGTGGTCAGTGGCATTAAATCCATCTGGAGGCCAGTTGCAAGTGGTGTTCCCCAAAGCTCAGTACTGGGACCAGTCAGTTCAATTTCTTTATCAATGACTTGGATGAGGGGATGGAGTGCACCCTCAGTAAGTTTGTGGATTACACAAAATTAGGTGGGAATGTTGATCTGCTCAAGGGTAGTGTGGTGGCTTAGGAACTTAACCACCACCACCACTACTATTGAAATTTACCAGACTAGCCAGATGGCTTGGAAGTAAGAGGAAGCTACATTTACAATTATTTACAATTATATACAAATAAGAAACAATACGGAAATCCAAACTCCCTCCCAGACAAAGGAAACTGCCCAGAAGGGCTTAAAGCTACCCCCTCTTTCTCCCTCTACTTTCCCAAACAAAACAACCAGCAAAGCTTATGTTGTTTTTTGTTAGCCAACATTAGCAGAAAAGACATTAGAGTGGAGTGAGGAGGAAGCAAATAGATCCAGTGTCCCAGACCAGAATGGGACAAATTGTTGACATTTTGGCTTTTTATCCCTCTCAGCAAACCAATGAGTTACATAGACTTCATCATTATTTTCTTTTTACAACCAATGATCTAATCTCTCTCATTAAACTACTCCAATTAGCCTCAAACCGGCACAGGTAGGGAGGCTCTACAGAAGGACCTGGATAGGTTGAACTCATAGGCTGAGGTCAGAAGTATGAGCTTCAAGAAGGCTAAGTGCTGGATCCTGCACCTGGGCCACAACAACTCCATGCAATGCTACCAGCTTGGGGAAGAATGGCAGGAGAGCTGTGTGGCAGAAAAAGACCCTGGGGTACTCACTGACAAGCAGATGGATATGAGCCAGCAGTGTGCCCAGGTGGCCAAGAAGGCCAATGGCATCCTGACCTGTGTTAGAAATAGTGTGGCCAGCAGGACCAGGGAGATGATTGTCCCTCCGTACTCAGTGTGAGTGAGGCCTCACCTCGAGTACTGTGTTCAGTTTGGGGCACCACAGTACAGGAAAGACATTGAGGTGCTGGTACAGGTACAAAGAAGGACTACTGAGCTGATGAAGGGCCTGGAGAACAGGTCCTGTGAGCAGTGGCTGAGTGAACTGAGGCTATTTAGTCTACAAAAAGGGAGGCTGGGGTAAGGCCTCATTGCTCTCTACAACTACCTGAAAGGAGATTGTAGAGAGGTAGACCCTGGTCTCTTCCCACAAGCTGTGCCATGGGAGGGTTAGATTCTAGACATGAGGAAAAGGTTTTTCATGGACAGCGTTGTCAGGCACTGGAATGGGCTGTCCAGGAAGGTGGTTGGATTGCCTTCTCTAGATGTGTTTAAAAGACATTTAGATCTGATGCTTGGGGATATGGTGTAGTGACAGATTTGGTGGAGTGGGCAAAATGGCTGGACTTGATCTTGGAGGTCCTTTCTGGCCTGGATAATTCTATGATTCTATGGGTGCTGCATTACCTAGGGTTTCTTTTTTCACCAAGTAATAGACAACTTCATCTTGCCAACTTCATAAGACTTGAGAAAACTACATATGCTCTTATTTAATCTTTTCTAGAATATGTTTCTTTTGGCGAGAAGAGATTACCCAAGAATAGTTTGAATCTTTTTCTTGGTGGTTTGACCCAATCTGTATTTTAGTAAAATTACCCATTCCAAGAGGTATCAATAAGAACTGTATTATTGCTGTAAGTACTAATGGCTATGATATCAGTTCCTGAGACACAGATTTCCACCATGAACTGTAGGTTACTGTAAAAGTTGAGCAAAAAACGTATTTGGACATGCCTTGTTAAGCCTACATCAGATTCTCATGTAGCTTGCTATCTTTGTGATGTCTGCATCATGGTGTCTGAAATGTTTTGTACTTAATATATTAATGCTGGGTTACAGTTCTGTGTTCCCAAGAGGCTTTCTATCTGGAAGCCAACAATCTGTTATGACCAGAGGGCTATATACTCTCTAAAAATAAACCACAGCAAAATACAGTCAGTCCAGAAAACTATGTGAATCTGCAATGAGAGTTTTGGATCTGTGTGCTCTACTCAGTTTTGAGAGTGGTGAGATTAAATGCCTACTATATTGAATAACCATGCCTACATAAAATATTTAGCAGAACTGTTGTATAGCATAAGTAGCCATTACAGCTGAGTGATAAGTGCCCGGGTGCTATCAGAAACCAGGAACTTCAGCACCCTGTGGGTTTGGATGTGAATTGAGTAATGGTATTAGAATCTCAGGTAAAACAAGCATGGTGCTAAAAATGGACTGGTGAGATGTAAATTAGAAGTCACAGGCTTCTTCTTGTCTTGTCATTTGGGTACTGTGCTGCTTTTCAATAGGTGCATAATGCCTCTTACTTCTGGATAGGATAACCTTGCCCTGGAAGAATTGATGCTGGTGAAGCTGAGGCTCCTGCTCTGCTAAGTAGAAGCAGTTCAGCAATTAGACTATCTCCTATGCACATGGTAACTTTGAGAACAGCTCTAAAACCACAGTTCTCCAGTCCTAGCAGAAAGCAGATACATAGGGAGAGAGTTAGTAGGGAAGGAAATATGAGGATTATTTTTTTTTTTTAAGTGAGATTTCTGTTTTCACAAAGAGCAGTGAAAACTTCTAGTGTTCTGTCACATAAATGCCATGTCTTACGTGGATGTTTCAGGGCCTAAAGACCTGGTACAGGAGTAGAAAATCTTTATTTCTGTAGTTCTCTTATATTGTTGCCTTGTCCTATTTCCCTTTTGTTGCTCTGAAGGGACAAAAGCAAAAAAAGTCATGTTTTCCCTTACCTCAGAGTTAACTTGGGGTACTGCAGCTCAGAAAACAACGCATTGGTTCTTACTCTCGGAACAGGAGAGTGCTGTTTAGTACTGTCTTCCTGTAGCAGTCTGGGTTGCTTTGAACATTTGTTTAGCATTGAAGTGTTAAAATCTCTAGAATGTTATCTGCTGCTGTGCGAAAACTGAGGGCAAACAACATAGTCCCTTCCACTGAAGTGTGTATGAGAAGGAGAGTTTTCACTTCAGGAGTTATCTTTGGAACCTGTCTTCCCTTCCACACTGCATCTTGACAGGTAGGGACTGGAGAGAGATGCAGTGCTGCAGTAGTTCTTCTTGCAAGAGTGTTCCTGAGACCTTTCAGTCTGAGGGCAGATATCTATTTCGCTGGAAGTGCACCTTCCCCCTGTCCATTTCCTACTTTCTGCTCTGAAAAATCTGCACTTGTGAGAGGCACCAGGTAAGCTTTACACATGAGGTTGATAGAAGGAGAAGGGAAACACATTTTTGACAGGTTCTTCTAGGGTAAACCATGTTGGTCATGTCTCAAATAAAATAAGGTCATGAATAATTCTCTCTTGAATAGAGGAGGTCATGAGGCTTAACTTCTATATGCAGCAGTTAAAAAAAAGTGTCAGGGAATATATGTGGCAGCAGGTATTGGGGGATGGGGTTGGGGAGTGGTGTGTTGCCTTGGAAATCCATGAGGAATTAGTTCAGGACCTGCTGAGCCACTTGGACACCCACAAGTCCATGGGCCCAGACGGGATCCATCCTATGGTGCTGAGAGAGCTGGCAGCTGAGCTGGCCAAGCCGCTCTCCATCATTTTCCAGCAGTCCTGGCTCACTGGAGAGGTCCCAGGAGACTGGAAACTGGCCAAGGTGATCCCCATCCACAAGAAGGGTCAGATGGAGGAACCTGGGAACTACAGACCTGTCAGCCTGACCTCAGTGCCAGGGAAACTGATGGAGCAGGTTATCTTGGGGGT